>JAJOOH010005870.1:0-21078 GCA_029582605.1 Solanum gracilifrons
AGATCCAACCCACACTATGAACTCACATACCTTGTAGGGACCACCCCCGACAATATCCAGGACGGAAACTTGCTTGATCTCCTCTTCTTCTCCTCTTCATTCAAGCCCTAGCTCTCACTCTTTGAAAAGGGCAAAAACTGATCTAAAATCAGCCTAACACCTCAATATAACCCATAGAAATTTCGGTAGGGAAAAGACCAAAATGCCCTTAAAATTTCCTGACGGATTTCCCTGCCGACTGCCCAACTTCCAAAGGGCATAACTTACTCATATGAACTCAGAATCGAGCAAACTCGGTGGCGTTGGAAAGATCATTCCACGGGCTCTGCAAAAATAACTAGAACTACTTCTAATTCATCTTGAGCTAGGAGTTATGACTGCTCAAAGTCGGCCAAAAACACATCTTTTTCCATACTTAGTCAAATTTCCAGATTTTTTTAAAATTCTTTCCAAAAAATGAAAATTTCCAAATTTTAAGCCTCTTCATAGTTATTTCAAATTGCCGGATGTTACACTCTCCTTCTTGGCTCAGTACATTGGAACAAAAGGCGAAGTAAGACCCTTCAGCGATTAACCAAGTGGACTCGGCGATCCACAGGCTTTTATTTCTTCGTTCTTTTTAGCCTTTTCGTTCCTTGTGCGATGTAGTGTCCACGCTTTCCTTCAAACTACAAAGACCTGAAACTTAAGGATTTTCATCACATATGGCGATAAAATAACTATTTGCGGACACAATTTCTATTAAAATATAGCCCTATATGAGTCCAATTTGTGGACTCATCACAGCTTCAGCTCTCAAATAGCGTGCGTACTCTAGAAAGTTCTCAGATCGCTTCTTTTGTATGTTGGCCAATGAGAATCCGTCAGCTGTAATTTCAATATTGAATATGAAATGAGTCATGAAATCCTCAGCCATTTCCTCCCAGTCACGCCATTTGCGAGGGTCCTGGCGCGTATACCAAGTCTATGCTTCTCCAGAAAAACTCCAGATGAATAACTTCATCCATAGTTTATCATTTCTCCCTACACCAACTAACTTGTCACAGATCATTACAACAAATTTTATTATTAGTGAGAAATAATTTTGTCACATAAAACTTAATTTTGTCACAAAAAATCTTTAGTGACAAAAAATAATTCGTGAATCATCTGTCCATAAAGCATGGGTCACTAAATGTATACATAGACAACTTAGTGTTTCGTCACTAAATAGTATACATAGACAACTTAGCTACGAAAATACTTTTTGTACCCAAATGTATAGTATTAATGACGAACTTGTTTGTCATAAAAATAATAAACCGACAAAAATAGTGTGTCATCAACTATTTAGTTTAATCAGTCACGACATTATTTGTCTCTAATGTTATATGAAAAATTATTGTTTTGTCACAAAAAACTATCTTTTACATACATATTAATTTTTTTCCCTAAATGTATAAATTAGTGACAAAATTGTTATTTTTACACTTTTGTAATTGAAAATGATACTATCGTCAATAAAAATATTTCCTCTATTGACAAAATAAATAAAGTTAATTTGTAGCTAATAAGTAGGCAATCACAATTTTGGAACAAATATTATTTTTGTCACTAAATATCATACTTTTTATGAAGAAAATTAAATTATCTTAAAAAATACAATGTAGTCGTCACTAAAAGTTACGCTTTTAGGGATAAAATATTTTGTCAATAATCACTATCTGATGACATCTAAATTCATAGAAATATTATTTCACAATTTTATTTTTGATATTGCTTCATCTCCTAGTTTCCGAATATCCGAAAGTGAGGGACAATCATTTGCAGTGGTGTAACCTCAACTTAATTTCAGCGGTCTGTTGTAATATCATCCAAATCAGTGTAACAACATAAACAATGTAGCACTTGGCCTAAAAAAAAAGTGGTGAAACTAATTGGCCAAAGAGGTAGCACTTTTGCCTAATATTTAGCAGGAATTAGGCTCGAAATACAGCAGAAAGTTGTCCCGAAAATACAGCTGTAAATGACCCAAAATTTAACGGCAAAATGGCCTCAAATTGCAGCAGCAAATAGTCCCAGAACGTAGAAAATATCAGCTTTAGATTGCAGCAACAAATGGTCCCAAAATAAAACAGCTTATGCCCCATAATGCAGTTGTAAATAGCCCAAAATGCAACGGCAAAATGATCTCAAATCGCAGCAGCAAATATTCCAAAACTGGTAGCAGATCAGCCTTAAATGTAGTAACTATTTAGAGTAAAATACAATAGTTACAAGCAACACATAGCAACTGTACATCGGCAACTCAAGAGTGCAACAACTCAATATATACAAGATCATGTGATGCTTGAGATTTTCCTCAAGTCATGAAAAGCAAGATAGTTTAGAATTATAGTCAAGAAACAATTTGATGATTTAAATTAGAGTCGAGAAACAATTAGCTTTTAACAACACGAGAACAAACATTTTGAGTATCTTTATGAGAACGAATTTAGAAGGCTGATTACAAAAAAGAATACCAATATCAAGCTTAACACATTCAAGAAATAAGGGCTATCACCATCCAATTTCCAATTTCTCACAAGTTGAGAAGTTTTCTTAAATCTTAGGCATGGTTGGACCAAACAGCTAAAAGTACCCGAGCAGAGAGCGAGGATTTGAGAAATATTTTATGATCTTGGAAACTAAGATAAAGACAGTAAAGAAGAAAACAAGTCAGAACATCAGTGATACAAATTTCGAACGCCTTTTAGAGTGGAATCTGGTAGTGTTCAAGAAAAAAGTAAATGAATTCATATTTCACACAAAATCTGCAACATCAATCAATTCACATGAAATTCACAACAAACAAAGACTTTGCAACATATAGAAATATTCGAGCAGAAAGAAAGGTAAATGGATATGTGTTAAAAAAAATTCACACAAAATCTGCACAAACATGAGTACTCAAAGGAACATACCAGAGCCAATAAGTAAAAACTTTATTGATACATACAATGAATAAAGAATAAAATGAAAGATTCACCATTGAGAGGTCATGGATATTTACACGAAAATCTTCGTTGGGGTCTCCTCGAGACTCATTGGACGAGAGGCAGCGTTGGGTTTTTGATGATTCCGGACAGCGGTCAG
This sequence comes from Solanum gracilifrons, assembly GCA_029582605.1. Taxonomy (NCBI): domain Eukaryota; kingdom Viridiplantae; phylum Streptophyta; class Magnoliopsida; order Solanales; family Solanaceae; genus Solanum; species Solanum gracilifrons. Next base: position 3,115 of record JAJOOH010005870.1, read on the forward strand.
AGATGATGGGACGACAGATAAGAGAATAGAAGGAGAAGGGAGAGATAGTGGGAAAGTGGTCGGGCACTTGTCTCACCGGAGATTGAAGCGGCGGCTAGGGAAAGAAAAGAAATGGAGGAACAGAGAAGGTGAGGAGAGGTGTTTTGTAGTGCACGGTGGCCGTCTAGTTGCACTCGTGGAGAGAAGTGTGAAGAGTCGTAGGTTCTCATGGTTCTGGCCAGAGCCGCTGGTGGTGGAACAAGTGCGGCATTTGACTTGTTCTTGCCGAAAATAGTGAGAAGAGGGTGGACTTGATAGGTGTTACAGATATTTTGGGCTGCTAATCTTAGAGAATGAGGTATATTAGGGAGTTAGGGTATATGGTAGATATCAAGTATTATGCAAAAATTTAACATCATGATTTAGAAATTATGATATTTGGAATGATTTTTAAAAATTTTGCTATTCGGTATGGTATTCGGTATTTATAAAATAAATGCATAATAATATAGTATCGAAGTATATAGGTATTACATATAAAATTCATATATATATGTAACTATATAATACTAGCAAATATATAAAACAGTAACTAATTATTTAGATGTTAAAATTTTGATTATTTTATCTTTAATTAAATGTTCTTTTTGGATGATTGATTAACAAATAAAATTATTTGTACTTTATTTTAAATATGTTTACATGTGCAAGGTATTAACATGACATACTTCAGACCTTTCTTTGAAAGTCAAAGTCATATCTTTTTATTATACCAAATATATGTAAGTTAAAGTTGACCAAACTATCGCAACCGATTTAATATACCGCAATGTACCAAAATCAAGCTTTAAAATACTAATCAAACCAAACTTTTCAATAGCGTACAATGACCAACCCTAGGTAAAAATAGTAAAGCGAATGAGATTTAGAGCCCGTTTTAATTGGCTTCAAAAGTAGCTTAAGTTAAAAATAAAAAGTCAATTTATATGACTTTTAAGTCAAAAAAAAAAGTAGGGGAGGCCTACTTTTCGTTTTAACTTGTTTTAAGTCATTTTAAACTTATTTTAAGTTATTTTTAACATTGCCAAACACTTCCGATTTGATTTAAGACATTTTGACTTATTTTAAGTTATTTTAATATTTATCAAACATTTTCAAAAGTTAAAAAACTGACCTAAAAGTAGGTTTGACCAACTTTTAGGCCAATCCAAACACTCTTTTAATCTTAATAGTCTAATTAGATCATATGAATAGTTAAGATTGGTCGTTCATTTTGGGATTTGAATTTGGGGCAATTTCTGCTCAATTCTAGTAATCTAACAGAAATCGTACAAGTTTTGACTAGAAATTAATTAACAATGGCTATAATTTAAATTAATTGAAAAGTATTTGAATAGATTGTTATTTAATAAAAATAATTATAATTAATAAATAAAAATGAGTAATCAATATCGCGTAAAACCTTTTTAATAAATTGTATTTTTTTATTATAAAAAATAAGCATCTCGTTAATTTATATCTATATTTTATAATTTATATACTAAACACATAGATATTTATATATTAAATATAAAAATAAATATCCAAAATTCATCATTTGGAATCGATAATTGATAAAAGTAAATAGCAATGTCACTTGCCCTTTTTGGAATCCATTACAATAAAAGAGTCGAGAATTTAGTTGCAGAGGCATTGTCACTCATAAGCAACAACTTTCAGAAACTTACTATTCAAAGTTTTAAACTGTTGCAACAACAGAAATCACCTAGCAACTGGGTAGACACAAAAAAGTGTTCCTATTAGAAACTTACTATTCAAAGTTTTAAAATGTTTGACATGTACATAAAGACAGACATAAAGTTTGGACGAAAGTTATTTGCTTCGACCAAAACCATATCTCAATGGCTAGCTCTTTTGTTTATTGTGTGTGTTACATCAAATTCAAATAGCACTTCAAAAGAGTTACTTATACTTTTGTGGCATCTTCTATATAAGTTATAGACTTAACTTTTATATGCATAATGTTATAGTGATCGATTGAAATAAAGAGGTACAATTTGCTGGCTTACTCTTCTTTAAAATCTAGACTACACTTTCCATTACTATATCGTTTCCTTCTATTTACCCCTTGACAAGCTACTTATTTATTTATTGGCACCACTCCAATGACTACGGGCTCCACCATGAAAACACCTTCAACCACAACCAATACGAGTTGATCTCCTTACTTTACAATTCTGGGTGTATTAGGAGGTGTCAACAACTGTTTGGTCCATCGGGTGCTGGCATGAACATAGATATAAGCCATGGTGGTATATCACTGAAATAGAGCAATTTGTTTTCCTCTATAATATTACTATAATTGTTTCTGCACTTGCATTATTTTAAGCTATATAAGAGAACAGTTTCATTGTTTGTGTACTATAGAATATTTGTGGGGACTTATGTTAAAATTGTATGAGCATAAAATTTGCATATGCCTATATATGCATGTGATGTTATTACTATGATTGTTTGGAACTTGTTTTTCCTTCCCATCTATTTTGAGGTCTAAAGATAGTAGTTCATTGAAACTAGAAGAAGATACTTGAAAATCCTATCTTCTGCCTTGCTTAAGGTGGTTTTTGGAGGGAGTTAAGAGTGTAGGAACAAAGTCATTAGTGTGAAAAGAATTTTAGGATATGTGTAATGTCGTGGCTTAGACATAAGAAAAGTTGAAAAAATACTAAAGAAACCCCCATAAAAAAACTGTCAAAAACCTTCTACGAGTCCATCTACGGTCCGTGGTTTGATCAATGGACTGTAGATCCCATCTATTGAAGTTAGACTGAAATTTTGAGATTCCAAACTTCATTCTATGTACCCAAACTACGGCCCATAGATACTTCTACGACCCATAACTAGGTCTGTAAGAATTGGACCCTAAAAATGACTTTCAAAACTTTTTTTCCATTAGTGAGCAGATTGAGTTGTACTTTAATCCATGCCCGTAGATCAAGTCCTTAGTTATTGACTTTGAAAACCTTTCTGTGGTAGTCTTTGTTAAAACGGTCATAACTTTTTATTCTGAACTGTAAATAAGGCAAACTTGGTGGCGTTGGAAAGAAAACTCATAGAAATTTATTTTGATAGATCATAGACCATGTAATGTATCATATGTTGAGATATATGATTGTTTGAAACTTGATCTAAGTAGAATCATATATCAAAACTCAATCAACAAGGAAGCATTCAACTCAACTTTGTGCTAGGGGATTCTTTTGACCTTAATTCATCTCAGCATCTTATCCCACACTAAATAATTGACCTTAATATATAAGAACAATTAAAGAATCATGTGAAATGACCTTATACGTAAATGAAGAGTGATTCGGGTCTTAGCTTAGAGATTTTCGGGGTGTTACACCATCCACACAACCCCTCTTCTTGTGCATGTGAGTTTCTTAATCAACAGTTCCTCGTGATGAGTAAATCATATATAATGACCACTTTCAGCCATCAAGACAATCAATAAACACAAAACAATTTTAATTGTAATGACACTCGATTATTCAAATTCAGTTGAATCAATAGGTATATACACCCAATTTATACTAGAAAGATAAAACATACAAGTTCTGCAATTGAATTAATAATAAACACAAAGTCGAATAACAATGTGGAAGCAAAACAATCTCTTGAGAAATGGTGTTACAATGTAATAAGCAAACCTAAAAACATTGTACAAATAACTCAACTAGTAGAGAGATGAACAATGCAAATGCAAAAACATAAAGCAAGAAAACATTATGTCTATTTTCTTGAGATAAAAACCAAATCCGAACAAAAATTACTCAAGTCAGCCAATCAAATATGCCATGAATGTAGTTGCATTATCATACATAGCCAACAAAAAATTCACAAACTAGATTGCAGATAGCAGCAATAAAATTATATGTTAAAGAGCTAATTAATCAAAGCCACTTCAGAAAGTAGTTTTTGAGAAAACAATGTCTTTCCTTCCTACATTTTCTCCATCTATCATGTCTATCTCTATATCAATTACTTTCTTACTGCCCCTTCAGCATATTCATGTATGTCTTGTCTCATGCGGTGAAATAATCCCCATATGAAGTAGTTGTTGTTCCCTTCTGCAAGACCATCCACAAAGTGAAAGAAAGATATACAAGTATAAGAAAAGAATATAAAGATTATAGACGTACTTTGAGAATTACTTCACAGGGTTGTAGATTCAAGTATAAGCAACTCATGAACATCATTTATAAGTGTTCTCATCACTAAATCTTTGGTAGGCATGAACTCCACCAGAGCAGTACATATCTCATACCTACAAATAATGGAAAATGCAAATCATTTTTTAGTAAAAATAGTCCACGGCAAGGGTACACTTCTACTTTCCAACACTTATAAAAAGGGCTAAGTGTTGCAAATTAGAAGTGTGCGCTTTCATTGGAATGTTTTTACTACAAATTAATTTGCATTCCCTTTATATGCAGATCAAATAAATATATTGTTTTGGTGGAGTTCATGTGTACCAAAGATTTGGTGCGGAGAGCACTTATAAATGATGTTAAGCTACTTATACTTGCATTTACAACACTTTGCAGTGAATCTCAAAGTACGTTTATAATCTCTATAGTATTTTCTTACACATGTAGGGTTGTCTTTCACCTTGTGGATGTTCTTACAGAATGGAACAACAAGAACTTCCTGTGGGGATTATTTTACCTCATAATACAAGACATAGAATTATAGTTGGATGTGCTTAAGGGGGCAACATCAAAGTGATTGATATGGATATTGACATGATAGCTTGAGAAAACGTAGGAAGGCTAGACATTATTGCCACAACAACTACTTGCTGAAATGACTATGATTTATTAGATCTTTAACAAAAACTTTAATTCAGCTACTTGCAATTCAGATTGTGAATTGTTTGTTGTCTATGTATGATAGTGTAACTACATTCATGACATATTTGTTTAGATGAATTGAGTAATTTTTGTTCGAATTTTTTTTTTATCTCAAGAATATAGACAATGCTTTCTAGCATTATGTTTTTGCATTTCTATTATTCATCTCTATACTAGTTCACTTATTTGTACCATGTCGTTTAAGTTTTGCTCATTACAATGTAACACCATTTCTTAGGAGATTGTTTTGTTTTCACATTGTTATTCGACTATCTTTATTAATAATTCAACTGTTAAACTTGTAAGTTTTATCTTCCTAGCATAAATTGGGTTTATATACCTATTGATTCAGATGAATTAATATAATCGAGTGCCATTACAATTAAAAATAATTTTGTGTTTACTGATTGACTTGATAACTGAAAGTTTTTATTATATAAGCTTTCTTCATCGTATGTTTCTCTTGATTAAGACACTCATAGGCATAAGAAGAGGGGTTGTGTCACGCCCCGAGGTAACACCCTGGGCGGAACTGGAACTTAAGAACCATTGCAGTCTCCAAGCAAACCCTGGACCTAGCTTACTACTCAGCGGAATACTTACTCAACAAAGATCAATTCATGAAATAAACTGGAATGTTATAAAATAAAACATTCAACTTGCCAATAAGGCAACTCATGTCTTATAATAAAAAAAACATAAATGAACAAGACGAATGAACTAATAACAATCTGTCTATGAAGTCTCTAATACTATGAGGGATGTCGGGACAAGACCCCCGATCATCCTAGCAACTGAAATGATAAAGCAATAATAAAGGGATCATTGGGAAAGCAAGGAGGCTCACCAAATGACTCTGAAATGCTCAATTGGATCAATGAAATGCTGGATGTTGATTTCGGTTACCTTTATCTCCATCATGAAACGATACAACCCAAATGGTGTCAGCACATTAAATGTATGAGCAAGCTTGAAAGTGGAATTGAAGAAACTTACCTAGTCTGAACTCAACTCAACTTATTTAAATATAATACAGTAATATAAATGCAATATAAAGAAAAGTTTCAAAACATGTAGAAAACAACTCAGTGTATTGAAAATTACAACAACAACTTGATTTGTACATGAAAATACAAGTACTATGTGTGTATAAGAATACAAAATATCTCTGTGGGAGTTTCTCTAACCGACAACCATCACTATGAACTATGTGATTATTCAACTTCTTGCCTTACGATGCTAGGGCTGTAGTATACCTTGCCGGGGGTATAAAACCTAACTACTAAGTGGATCCACTAGTCTATGCTAAAAGCATAAAGGAATTATCTAAAAAGTATGACACTTCTCTACCCATGTTGGTTACACGGTTAATGGAGACTTTGAATTATCTAAACTCAACTCGTCCCCAAATTGGTGCTCAATACTACTCTCGAAATGTAACTATTTAGTTTGTTTAAAAACATAACTCTTTCTGTGGATTGAGGTAATTACTCAAAAGCTCTTTTGGAAATCGGTGTTTCCTCAATTGTTTAAATGTGAAAACATTTAATATTTTGGGAATACTTAGTACCCATATAATTTTTTGAAGAAAATTAACTTCACTCTTACTCTTACTCAACTTAATAGTCATGTCTTAAAACAAGTTTAAAAATAATTGTAAAAGACTTTTGAAATAACTCGAACAACTCACAAGACTTGACTCTTAACTCTACCTTGAATTTAAATTTATGAATTCAAGGTTATGATTTGTGATAGGGAAGGATATCGTGATGATTACGAGTGTTTTTAGATAGTAAATTGTGAGAAATGGTAAAAAAACTATCTAGGAGCAAGCCCACGATGCAAAGATGCATTTAAATATTTGGTCACGAAATAATTTTGAAGCAGTGAAGTCTGTGACCTCTCCACAAAGCGAAGAGAGAAAGTTAACTCTGAAGGAACAGGACGCGCACCTAGTACTAGTTTTTTGTCCTACTTTTCCTTCCTTGTTTTCTAACCCCAATTCGCCAAGATTCGATTCTTTTTCTCAATTTCTCATTAGATTCAGATACCCAACGCAGGTACACAAAAATCTACTCATAAATGACTTAAAAATCGACACGATTTCCTCAAGAACTCAACAATCCCATCCTAACTCAAGAACGAAAGCCAATTCCAAGAACACAATTCAAGATCATCAAACTTGCAACTTTCTAGAATGAATTTCGCTGAAATAAACATGATTGGCACATGGGTGAATGAACCCATTGCTATGAAAGTCTCACATACCTTTTTAGGGATCAACCCTTGGTGAAACGATCTTTGTTTCACCAAGAAATCTCCAAGAACGTCTTGATTTTTCACCTTTGCTCCTCTTCTTTAACTTTTGTCAAAACCTAGGCGTTAATTTAGATTGCCTTAACTGAAAAAAAGGAAGTTTGGACCCCTAATTAATTATTAAAAATAGAATAAATAGGATAGGGTAAGGAAAAGACCAAAATACCCATCATAAATGTGGGTAACTTTCCTTAAATGGACAGCCCGACTTCAAACGTGCATATCTCACTTATATGAGCTCGAAATTTAGCAAACTTGATGGTATTGGAAGAGGATTCCAAGACCTTTCATTTGATACCTTTTAGCCCACCTAACTCATTTTGTACTAAGAGTTATGGTCGTTTGAAGTTGACTCAAAACTCATACTTAGCATATCTTGCCAAAATTTCCATATTTGCTATTTGCAAATTTGATTCTTTCTATGTTTAGCTCTTTCAAATAGCGAGATGTTGCAGGTTGCGAGGATGGTGTAACACCCCAAAAGTTTGTAAGCTACGATCAGAACCGTTCTTCATTTATGTATAAGGTCGTATTGGGTGATTCATAAATTTTCCTTACGTGTTAAGCTCAATTATTTTATGTGGGAACAGATTTGGAGATGAACTAAGGCCACAAGAATCCCCTTGAACAAAGTTGAGTTGAATGATTCCTTACTGATTTAGTTTTGATAAAAGATTCTACTTAGGTCATCTTCAAACAATAATAACTCTCATAATATGATGAATTAGGCGGCCTATGACCTATCAAATCAAAGTTATATAAGTCTTCTTTCCAATGCCACAAAGTTTGCCTCATTTAAGTCCATAAATAAAAATTTATGACCATTTTACGAGAGAGTACCACCACAAAAGAGTTTTCAAAGAGGATGACCTTTCTCTTTCACTTTATAAGAAATATAGTCCTATATCTTTTTTACTCGGACAATTAGTGTTGAATAGACTATCAAGAGTATAGATCAATCCCTTTAATAACTCATACACCTTACGTCTAACTGTGGTGAATATGAAGTTAATCCTACCTCACTAAATTATGATGTCATAGCTATTAGAAAAAGTGACAACGATTACGAGAGCGAAGATGATGATATCAAGTTTCAACTAATTCTCTGAATCAGCAATCACGTATAACGCATGTATTGAAAAACTAGTAACATTTATATATATATATATTGATCATGCTAATAAGCGACACACTTTGTGCTTTTACTTTTTAACAAAATATTTTGATCACACAAAAATATAGAGCATCAATTTCAAACTAACGACATTGAGGCGAATCTAGATGGAGTTCAATTGAACTTATTATATTAAGCTCGAACGATGGATGTATATGCACAAAACATTTGAAATATATATATACAAAGGAGATTCACACTCATTCTTGACTCACTAATTTCCTATAATAGGGCGAGAGATAAGAGAAAGATAATAGTATTAGTTACTAATGGTTCTTCCTTATTTACCACACTTTTCACTTCAAATGGACAAGTCATTATTCTATGTTGATTTTGCAATAAGTTGCATTAACTTAGCATAGATAATCTTTGTATCAATACTTTATCTAGATATTCTTGTAGAATAATTACACAAAGATATAATCAAAACAAAGTCACAACTTACCTTTTTTGGTTCAACAATTGAAACGGGTGACAATGATTGTTGGCAATCTTCAATTGAGCTATCATAAACCCTATAACAAAAGATGCAAAATATTATAATTAAAACAACTAAATAACAATACTATACAAAAGATAATATTTATGTGGACATATTTATTTACGTGATCATTACTACATGCTATTATATTTGAGCAACGAGTAATACCAAAAGAATCTACATATGCTAGTATCCCTACCTTTACTTTATCGTCTATTTTTGTATCCATATTCATATTTTCTTACGATAATTATTTCTTCAGCATTTTTGTATCCTCCTTAACTTTCGACAACTTCTTATCCATCACTTCAATTTCCTCTGTTGCTTCTAACAACTTTTCCCCCACCTTAATTTTCATAGTTGAGGTTACTTTTTGAACTTCTAGCTCTACTCTTTTTTTCAAAATATCTTTACTCATTTTGGGATCGGTTATATACTGGGTCATAAACAAAACTTGGAGCTGCTCCTTTTCCTAGAGTTCGGTTATTTCCATGAGTACCTAGCCTCATTGGGAGCATTCCAGGGACATTTAACTGACGATATACCTCAACAAGGTCATTCATTTCTTTCTTTATAAAATAAAAGTAAATCAATTGATAGTTCACAAAAAAATTATGGAATGAAAGTACCTTTATATTTATAAATAATAGGAATTTACCATAACTTCACCAGCTTTATCATTTATTGGTTGATTGTTCTTTGTCGTATGTATTTTTTAACACACTAGTCAACCTTACTTATGTTAGACGCCTCAATTAGGTCATAAAAATAGCATCATATATATATATATTTTATTTATTAAAGAACTAAGTAGGAGATATAAAGTTTCTCCATTAAGCAATATGGTGAATCGTGTGAATAGATGGACACACTTGTATAGTTATACTTTCTTTGTTTGTCATAAGAAAAAAGGGGTTTTAAATTGAAGAGGTTGCATATTTGGAAAATAAGTGTAAAACCTTATGGAAAAATAAACTAAGGTTTGACATCACTTAATTTGCTACTATATAAAGGAATCGATCGCACATAATCCTCACCTAATGAAACTCGTAGAAACAAGTTTCCAAGCAAAGGTCATATGGAACAGTTTCAAAGGAGAGAAGAAAGAAGAACAGCTGATGTAGATTGCTCTTTATTTCATAATTTTAGTTGTATTAGTGTTATGATTGAGCTGTAATAATTTATTTCTAATTACAAATATGTGATTAAAATTAACTATACATTTAAAATAACTACTTTAAACTAAGTTAAGAAAACAAGTGTATCACACATTATCATAAATCGTAAGCAACATTCATTAATTTATTATAAAGAATGAGAGAACTCTCTTACCTTGAATCAACATTTATTCATTCTTGCACTCATCATTACATAGTATGCTTCCGCAACAACTTCTAAATCCTACAAAGTGTATGAAATTATATATCAACTAGTAAATTTAAACAATTTAAATTTAGAAAAACAATACTAGTAAAAATAACTGATGGAATGGTGGACAAAGACATATCAAGATATCAAAAATAAACATCTTAACTGTAGCACCAAGTAAACCTTGTAGTCAAGAATAGACACATTATATTCTTGATATGTCATACAAAGACAAGAAGCGGGAAGGGGGGTTGGGGGGAATACAAATTTTACAAAGATAATAGATTGAATCTTGATATCTAGTATAAAGCTATAAAACACTCAAATAATAATAAGTAGACAAATTACTTTAACTATAGCACCAAGTACACCTTGTTAGTCTAAACAATTTTTTGGTTATTAAACACTAAGTCCATGTCTAGAATGTGATATACATTCATCTACAATTGACACAAATAAGCACATATCAATATTATTATTGCAGTTGTAAATAATATTTCAATATATTAAAATCATCATAGGAATAACCAATATCATATCGTGTATGTGCCAAAATACAAACAAGATACATTATGAGGCATCATGGACACATCTAAAGCCTAAGAGCCTTTTGCCTCTAGGAAACATTGTTATGTCAAAATTTATTTCACATTAGATTAGGAATCAAAAGTACAGTATGAGCTTCCCAATCATTAAATAGATTCCAATATGGATAAAAGTTTACATAATCAACTAATAAACACTATTTTAAATTCCTTAAATTTAAGATTAACAATATAAATTATTGGAATGGAAAAGAAAGCCTTTCATAAAGAGACCAAGAGCTTCAGGATATGTCCACCTTTTATTTGTCTAAAAAAAACAAAAAAAACATCAGAGAGGAGAAAACAAATAGAAGAAAATGAAGAAACGAAGGACAAGGAACTTACAAAGGATGTCTTCCAAAACACTCAAGACTTGGTGACTCTGTCAAAACCATCTTCGAATCCACTGCATCCACCAGAAGATACCTTTACGAAATGCAAAAGAAGGTCAAATATTGATAGAATTTGAAGGAAAGAAGGATGTAAAGGGAGGTAGCTCATTACTTTTGTGAGCGGAAAAAGAAGAGAATATATCATAGAGGCAGTGCTAGCTTCATGAGATGGAGGAGGAGACAAGGAACAAAGAAAGGTTGAGAAGAGAGATTAAGAAGATAAGAAAGAAACCCTACTTTGTAAGAAACTTTTATAGAACCCTAGACAATTTTCTCATTGGACTGGAACTGGAGATTTTTTGTTTTGCCTTTAGTTTATTTCATTTGGGCTTCTTGGTGAGATTTTGTACATACATTTTATTTTATGAAGGGGACTTAAGCTCTATCAAATTTATTTAAAAAATAAATAAATCAAATTATATAACAAATATAGAAATTTTCAATAAAAGTAGTGTAATATAACACCAACGGTTCAATAGATAATGCAGATACACATTATAGAAAAAATTATGTCACATTATAATTGCACTAATTAAGTGAATTATGATTTGTCTATAACATGTATAGAAAAAAAATGGAGGAACTCATGTAACACCCTATAACTCTACTCTTTGAATCTGCATCATTCGTCGTAAGTATAGGAGTTTGACGCCTAGAGCCTACACCCTAGGTGGGACTGGCACTCGAGAACCATTGTTGACCCCAAGAGAACCCTTCTCCTGACTTATTACTCAGTGGAAGACTTACTCATAATAAAAATACTTTAAAAGTAAACTGAAATCTCAATAAATAACTTAGAATATATAAGGAACATTCAGTGGCCAAAATGGCACTCAAGTTTGAAACATCAAAACATGAATGGAAAGACTCAAGAATAACATCAACTAACTGTCTATGAAGCATCTAACAACTACGATAGATGTCGGGACAAGAACCACAACATCCTAATGAACTAAAATAATAAAGTTATGATAAAGGGGTCCTTCGAAAGTAAGGTGGCTCACCAAAAACTCTGAAACTCAACTAGAATCAACGATGCGCTGAATGTTGATCCTGATTACCCGTATCTGCATCATAAAACAATACAGGCCAACTGGAATCAGTACATTGATTGTACGAGCATGTGAGAGGAGTTCTTAAGCAAGACATAAGCTTGGAAGGAACTGAAAGAACATACCAAGTCTCAACTCAACTCAACTCATTTCAATATTAAACAATAGTGTAAATGCAGTATAGAGAAAAGCTTATAACGACATAGATAATAAATTTGTGTAGTTAGAAATACATTAGTAACTCTGTATGTATGCAAACATACAATATAAACTCTGTAATGTATATACAAATATAATTTACTTCTGTCTATATAGGAATACAAAATACTTATGTGGGAGTTTCTCTAATCGACAACCATAACTTATGAGCTATTGTGATGATACATCGTTTTGCCTCATGCTACCAGGGTCGTCCTATACTCTGTCGAGGGTATATAACCTGACTACTAAGTGGATCCACTAGTCTGATCTAAGAAGCATTAAGTAATCATCTAAAAAATATGACCATTTTCTACCCATGGTGGTTACATGGTTTATGAGGGCTGGGATTTTTCTGAACTTTCCCCCATATCGGTGCTCATTACTACTCCCAAAATATACTAGCTCATATGTTTAAAAACATAACTCTATGGTTTGAGATAATTACTAGAAAACTATCCTAAAGGCTCTCCTGGAAATTAGTGATTCCTTTCTTGCTTAATTGTGAAAGCATTTACTCTTTACTGAAAACTAGTTGGAAGGCACTTTGGGAAATCTTAGTTTCTTTTTTTGTTTAAATGTGAAAACATTTTACTCTAGGGGAATACATAGTCCTGATATACTCTTTTGAATAAATGGACTTCAATCTTTACTCTTTACTCAACTCAAAACTTAGATGTTAAAACAAAGATTAAACATTTGTAAAAGACTTTTGAAATACTCTATGAACTTCTCTTGACTTGGCTCTGAACTTTCCTTGAATTTGAATTGATGGATTCAAGGATTGTGATTTGTGATAGGAAAGATTTCATGATTTTTAGGAGTGTTTTTTGATTGTTAAACATGAGAAACGATTAAGCAATCACTGTCTGGAAGCAAGTCCACGATTCAGAGATGCATTTTAATATTTGGTCGCAAAATTTTTTTTGAGGTAGAAGGGTCTTTGACCGCTCCACGACGCGAAGAAAATTTTTCCAATCCTGAGGAACAGGTCGGTGACGCGGACCGGGTACCCAGATTTGCCCCACTTGTTCCTTCTTCGTTTTCTAACCCCAATTAGTCTAAATTCAATTCTTTTTCTCAATTCCTATTTAGATTCAAATACCCAACATATGTACACAAGAATCTAATCAAACACAACTCTAAAATCGACATGATTCCATCAAGAACTAAACAATCCCGACTTAACTCAAGAACTAAAGTCAATATTCAAGAACATAGTTCAAAATCATCAACTATTAACTTTCTAGAACGAATTTCACAGAATTAAACATGATTGGCGTGTGGGTGAACTAACCCAACGCTATGAAAGTCTCAGATACTTCTTTAGGGATCAACCCTTAGCGAAACGAATTCGATTCCACAAGAAATCTCCAAGAACACTTGGCTTTTCTCCTATTTTCTCCTCTTTAGTTCTTCCTCTAAAACCCCTAGTGTGAAATATTTGATTGCGTAAACTGAACTAACTCAGTTTAGACCCCATATAATTTACTAAAACCGGATTTAATTAATTGGGTAATGAAAAGACCAAAATACCCCTTTAAAATCCGGTTAACTTTCCTTATTAAAAGAGCGCAACTTCAGAGAGGAATATCTCCCTCATAAAAACTCAAAATTGATCAATCTCGGTGGTGCTGGTAAGATAATTCAAAGATATTTCCTATGGTATCTCGTAGAACACCTAAATTATCCTGAGCTAAGAGTTATGGTAATTTGAAGTTGACCCAAAGTTCATACTTAGCGTAACTTTGTCAAACTTTCCAAATTTGACTATTTCTAAAAATGGTTTCTATCTAATTCTAAGTCTTTCTAGTAGCGGGGTGTCACAATATCTCCCCCTTGGGAACATTCGTCCTCGAATGAAATTACTCTTATTAGGTGAAGGCGTAACATCTAACACATAGCTCAATCACCCAATAAGCAAACTGTAAATACAATATGACAACATAAAATAAAAGACAAGAAAAAGATTATTACATTAATTTGGAACTTCTCCAGATTCGAATAGATGTGGGTAGCTCTTCTTCATATCCTACTCATCCTCTCAAGTAGCTTCCTCAATAAATTGATTCCTCCATAGAACTTTGACTAATGCTAGATCCTTGGTCCTCAACTTGCGAACTTGGCGATCTAAAATCTGAACAGGAATCTCCACATAAGACAAGCTATCATTAAAACCAATATCTTCAGTTGGTATAATCAATGAAGGATCGCCCATACACTTCTTCAACATCGACATATGGAACACTGGATGAACTGCTGCTAACTCTTGGGGCAGTTCCAACTCATAAGCTACGTTACTAATCCTTTTGGTTATTATGTAAGGACCAATATTCCGAGGGCTAAGTTTCCCCTTCTTAACAAATCTCATAACACCCTTCATGGGTGAAACATTCAAGTAAACACAATCATCTACTTCAAACTCTAAGTCCCTTCTCCTAACATCTATGTAGGATTTTTGACGACTTTGCGCTGTTTTCAGCCTCTCTAGAATAACTTTCACTTTCTCCATAGCTTGATGAACTAAGTCTGGTCCTATCAATCCAGCTTCACTAACCTCAAACCATCCAATTGGAGATCTCCACCTTCTCGTATAAAGAGCTTCATAAGGATCCATCTGAATGCTAGAATGCTAATTGATGTTATACGCAAACTCAATGAAAGGTTGGTGATCATCCCAATTACCCTTGAAATCAACCATACATGCCCTCAACATATCTTCTAGAGTCTAAATAGTGAGCTCTGCTTGACCATTTGTATAAGGATGAAAAATAGTACTTAAGTTTACCTTTGAATCTAAGCCTTTCTGGAATGACTTCCAAAATTGTGCAATAAATTGCGCACCTCTGTCTGAAATAATCGAAACTAGCACCCCATGAAGTCTAACTACCTCTTGAAGATACAACTTGGCATAGTCCTCTGGTGAATGGGTAGTCTTTACCGACAAAAAGTGGGCTGATTTTGTCATTCTATCAACAATCATCCAAATAGAATCATGTTGCCTTCGAGTTCATGGCAACCCAGTAATAAAATCCATATTGATCATCTCCCACTTTCATTCCGAAATTTCTATATTCTGAGCCATACCACCTTGCCTTTGGTTCTCTACTTTAACTTGTTGACAATTCGGGCATTAAGCAACGAACTCAACAATACCTTTCTTCACTACTATTCCACCAAAATACTTCTCTCATGATACGATACATATTTGTGGAACCCGGATGAATAGAATATATGGAGCTATGAGCTTTCTCTATGATCCTCTCTTAGAGTTCATCCACCTTTGGTACACATAATATACCTTGATATTGTAGGACAAATTTGTTAGCGACGACATCAATGATAAAAAAGAACATGTCTTGCAACATATGTAAAGGTTATGGAATAATTGGAGAGGATCACTGCACAAGAATATGAAGTGTAAGCCATTCCATGATGCTCTAAAAGATGTGTCATAAGTGGTAGACAAGGGTGATTGAGAATGGTTGGTAAAAGAGCATTTCTTAAGTATCAAGTTTAAGGTATGACTTCATAGCTACAATTTATTAACATATTATTTTAGGTGGCTAACTAAAATTTTGATGGTGTTATGTTAATACACGAAACAAGTACAAGAAACTCAGTCAATAGGTCTAAGCTGAAAATGCCTCATCGCACGGGTAGTAAGCCTATTAGAGAGATTATTTATGAATTGGTATGTTAATAGCAAAACTCTTCAGGAAGCCTTTTTTTGTTAGATTAATTTTTTTACATGTTTCTTTATATATGTGAAGGGAGGAAAATATGGTAAGCCACCAAACATTGATACTATCTTCTTTGAGACATGTAAGAAGGATAGCATGCTTGTCGAACCCGTAACAAATGCAAAATATGTATGTTTAGTGATAAATTTCATTTTATATCATTTTACTTTATGTGGTCTATTATTTTAATTTCTCTTGTGTTTTATAGGTTGAGATCCAAAAATTGGTTTCTAATTCATCTCTAACAAATATTGAGGTCGTTGAAAAGTGCTTTGGAACAGTCATGTGATTGGATTTGGTGGTGGAATAATAGCTAAGGAGTTGAAAGGTTGTAACTCTTCAAAGGCTGCATTGCTAGATAAGTTGAACGCAAGTGAAAAAGGAAAATGAATTACTAAAAATATGCATGGATGAATTAGAGAATAAATATCAATGTATGGATGAACTCGACAACAAATATGCACAACTTGCAAGTGTGTGGTGTTTGGTCAGCCTTCACCACAATAATCTGACCATTAGATTGAACTAGTGAACAGGTTAGTAGATTGATTTTTTTTCTCTATGAAGTGCATGGATGAATTAGAGAATAAATATCAATGTATTGATGAACTCGACAACAAATATGAAGAACTTGCAAGTGTGGTGTTTGGTCAGCCTTCACCACAATCATCTGATCATTAGATTGAACTAGTGAACAAGTTAGTAGATTGATTTTTTTTTCTCTATGATGAAATTATTGCAATTTGATATGAAGTTATTTTCATGAGTTGGAAAGTGTTTGGGAAACTTTATTAGTTTTAAAAGGTAGCACGTTTCTTATTCTCAGATCACCAAAAACACCTGATCAATCTTTGTTCTCTCCTCAATCAATAAATATCTTACTCATTTGGGAATTGTCCTGAATATGGTATTTAAAGGTGCTTTTGGGCAACATTAGTTTGATTTCAAAGGGGTTATAGAACCATTTTGTTCACTATGTTCATTTGAATATCCTCCCGTTGCCTTCATAAGTAATTGTTGACGTGCAGAGAACCATTTAGTGCATATGTATTTGATGAAGGTTGTTTTTTGTATGTGATGCTAAGTGCTGTCATGTTAGTACTTTTGTCTTGATATTTTTGGTATAACTTTTGAATTAATTTTAATACAAAGTTCTAGAATGTAGAAGATATTGTAACATGTGGTGGAGCTTGATTTAAGCACAAAATAGGGAGTCAAGCTTCCAGGATTTAAGGGATCTGTCACCACCTTATGTATATATATGTGTAAGCTTTTGCTGAATGAAATGATCTGCTCCTTTTCTCCAAACTATCTCTCTATTATCATATTTGTCTTCTCTTTCTCTCCTTCAATTGGCATCAGAGCTAAATTGATCTTTTAGGGACTGTTTTGAGAGAGAGAAATACAGCAAGATCACCTACCAAGTTTAACTTCTCCAAGTTTTTTTTGTTCAGTTTCCTTTCACATGGCCTCTAGCAGCTCTCCCCTTTCACCTCCTATCTTTAATGGCGAGAACTACCAAGTTTGGGCAGTGAAGATGAAAACATACTTGAAGGGTCTTGGATTATGGAAGTATGTTGAGGAAGACAGCGCTCTAGAACCTTTGAGAGCAAACCCAACTCTTCA
The DNA here is from genome assembly GCA_029582605.1 of Solanum gracilifrons. NCBI lineage: Eukaryota > Viridiplantae > Streptophyta > Magnoliopsida > Solanales > Solanaceae > Solanum > Solanum gracilifrons. The sequence goes on from JAJOOH010005870.1 coordinate 20,941, forward strand.
GCAGATCAGAAGTCATGAAGAAGAAAGTGCAAAAGGTCCAAAAGCCCTGTCTTTCATTCACGCAGCTGTCTCAGATTCAATCTTTACCAGGATCATGACATGTGAATCTGCCAAAGAAGCTTGGGATATGCTGAAGCA
>JAJOOH010005871.1:0-33362 GCA_029582605.1 Solanum gracilifrons
CCATCACCAAGCCTCATTACCCTAAACACATATTACAAGGAAATACATGAATTTCATACACTTAACAAGGGTTTAGAAATCCACTTGCCTCAAATAGTCGAACAATCACTCCGAGACTTGAGTCTTCCCTTTCGTTGAACTTCCAACTCAAAGCAATCTATTCACATTAATAATTACAATAAGATTTCGGAACTAACAACACTCAGATTACTATAGGTCTAGCCTAGACCCAAAAACTCACTCAATTTATAATCAAGTTCTAAGTTTCAAGCCTAGGATTATGTCTCAATTTTCCAATATCAACTCTAATAGTTTTCGTATGATACACCTAATAATTGATTTCATATCTTAATATATCAAAGCTTGAATCATAATGTGATAACTATAAGAAAGATCTTAAATCGAAGTTCAATACATAATCGGTGACCTTTAACAACGAATCATTACTTTTCAAATGATAACACAGAACCAGTATTGTTCAAATCTCCCAAAAAATATGTAGAGTACTAACTAATTCCTTCAAAACATTAATTTCCAATGATTACCTCACCACTACTCATCATTAACCCTCCAAATATACATCACCAACTTGTCCCCACTTAATTTGAACGAAACTTGAACTTACAGTATTCTAAAAATTTAATACTTCTAACACTATAATATTGGTAAGATTGTGAACAAGGTAAATCAGAGTATATAAATTTCACCTGATTCTTTTGGAGCGTAGTAGTCACTTTATTGGAAAATTCTAAACTTTGCAGAAGACATATGTATACATATATTTTCCCTTCCAATTATTTCCAACAACCCCAATATAATGATTATTTTATCCACATAGTATATCATTAATGTTTCATGATAAAACTTCATTAAAATTTGTGCACGGTGTAATAGATATATTCCACTTACCATTCTTTTTTTTATTGAAATTTCATCTATGCCTATAAAAAATTCATTGAATACAAATTACAATAAGTTATTCACATCCAACAATCACATATACATAAACAAAGCTTGAAGTTTGGTTGGAATTATCCGTATTCGTCAGTTTCTTGTTGAAGCCGCAGAAAGTGAGTCTCCCTCTAGGGTTAGATCTTTTTTTTTCTTTAAAGAATTAATAATTATGTATTAAAAGTGAAAAACAATTCACTAGCTTAATTTAATTATATGGTACAAATGGTATAGGGTCTTAAATAAATTATCACTTTAACTCATTAACTATCGCTTAAGTCAATTATCCACAATTCCCCCTCAACTAATTAACTAAAGTCAACAAATAGTTCAAAATTCCCAAAAATGACCTTTCGGGTCATTACAACAGGAATCTAACTTAAAGAAACTCTAATAATCAACATTAAAGTCTCAATAACTCCTTAATCTCATCTCAAATTCAAGAACGAAACTTATTCAACAATACAACTCAAGAACATCAAATTCTCAATCTTTTTAGGACGAAAATACGTTGAATTAAACATGCTTGGCGCGTGGGTAAACTAACCCAACGCTATGTGATCTCACATACCTCATAGGGATCACCCCTCGACGAAATCCACAAGCAATTCCTTACAAAGACAACGAATCTTGAACTTTCTTCTCCTTTCTTCTCTTTTCTCTTTTCTGCAAGCCTGAATTCAATTTTTCTAAACTGACTAAAATCAGTATTAACCCTTAATTAATTCACTAAAACGAATTAAATTAATTGGGTAAGGAAAAGACCAAACTACCCTTTCAAATACCGCATTGGACTTTTCTTATTTGAGCAGTCCAACTTCGAATGGGCTTATCTCACTCATACGAACTAGGAATCGCGCAAACTCAGCGGCGTTGGAAAGATCAATCCAAGATATTTCCTATTATATATGGAAACACACCTAAATCATCCTGAGCTACGAGTTATGGTCATTTGAAGTTAACCAAAAATCCAACTTAACATACATAACAAATTTCCAGATTTTTATATTATTTCCAAAAATGACTATTTCAAACTTTAACTTCTTTCTATTTATTTCTAGTTACGGGGTGTTACAGAAGAGATACAACCCCATACTAATGAACTAATTAACTAACTAGAAAGTCTAAGTCTAAAATGTGGACATAGATAAAAAGAGAACTCATGGCAGCCTGGAAGAATTGGTTCACCCTTGAATTCGAATGACGATCACTGATCTTCTAAACGAGGTATGTCAATAGCCGCTTGAAGATGCCCTGTACTCAACAAAGAAAGAGCAAGTGCAGTATCAGTACACAACCACAAGGTACTAGTAGCATCACGCGGCTATCCCATTAAGTGCAACATACATAAGTCAATACAACAATATAGTCACATGCATATATCGAACATATACAATATTATCAACATTTACGAACAACGAAGCATTGCACAATTCTCAAAATACACAATTATGACAAGTCATTGGTCCTTTCATAGAACTCAAACCCAAACAGTAAGCATACCGGAACGTGGTACCCGACCCAATGTTTATGCCGGAACGTGGCAATCGATCCCATAATTATGCCAGAACGTGGCAACCGATCCAAGTTAGTTTGTTAGAACGCAACACCCGATCCATTCAACAAGTCACAATCACAATCACAAGTACATTCTCATAATCATACAATAAAGTCATGATTCATGGCATTCATCACTCATCTATCTTCACTTACAACAAGTGTGATCAATAATGCAATATTTACAAACATACATGTATCATAATGAAGCAAAAAAAAACATGTGTTACACAATCATAGAATCACAACCATCACCTACCTCGAAACAAACTTGAAACCCTAAGAAACTTGATCCTTCCCTTTCCGAATTCGTTTTGTTTGTTCTTGCTCTACAAACAATCAATATAATACGGGAATCAAGAAACAATTACTAACAAATCTAACAACCCTAGATCATACCCATGATCCCCAAGTATCCAAATTAGGGATTTTCCCACCATGATTTCTAGATCAAAATCCTCCCCCATCGATAATTACCCATTAGATTACGTTCTACGGATCGAAAAATAGATTCGGGGAGTAAAAAACTTACCTTTAGCCTCAAGAATGATGGAAAACTGTCAAGAACAGCTCTGGGTTCTTTCCTTAGCTCTCAAATTCAAAAATTGCAGAATAAAATATTTTTGGAGTTTATTTACGACTTTAAGTCGCATCTGGCCCGCCACAGCGGTCATCACCCCACTACAGCGGCCCCTCCCTGGCGGCAGAAACCACTGCCAAAACGGCTTGCACGAAACAGTGAGCAATTTAAAGAATTCCAAAATCTCTATTTCACAACACGCCTTCAACCAAAAACACTCAAAAACTACCCGTTCACGCTAAGATCAATTTCGAGAGGTCTACTCACACGAATTTAATTTCGTAAAGTCGTATGAATTCCTTAACGACTTATCTAACTACTCATGTAATCAAAATCATAATTAGGTCACTCAATTGCTACCAGATTTATCTAGACCTTAATGACTCCGATTTCGTCCAAATCTGGACTAGATTGGGAAATTCCAAGTTACTACAGAAAGGTTTTTCCGCCCAAAATTTTTCTCCGTTGGATTTTCTATAACGACGGAACCTGGTCATTACAATAGATACAAATTTACCTATCACTCATCCCCGAGTGACAAAACTTAGGAAAAATAGGCTAAAGAAGGGATGAAGTAGTACCTAAATTAACGAACAATTTGGGATACTTGTCTCGCATGTCCCTATTGGTTTCCCAAGTAGTTTCCTCAACTGGACGATGCTTCCATTGAAATTTCACAGACTTAATCTTCTTGGTCCTCAACTTACGCACATCACGATCAAGAATTGCAATCGATTCCTCCTCATATTGGAGGTCTTTGTCTAACACAATTGAGTCCCACTTAATGATATAATCTCCATCACCATGATACTTCTTCAACATGGACACATGAAATACCTGATGAAATCCCAATAAATTAGGAGGTAAAGCCAATTTATACGCCACTGGTCCTACACATTCATGAACCTCAAAGGGACCAATATATCGCGGACTTAACTTACCTTTCTTGTCAAATCTCATCACCCCCATGGGTGATACCTTAAAAAGAATATTCTCACATGTTTGAAACGTCATGTCTCTTACCTTGTGATTCACATACTTCTTCTGTCTACTCTGGGCTGCTAAAAGCTTAACTAGAATATTCCTCACCTTATCTTGAGCATCCTTCACTAAATCTACCCCCAAAGGTTTCACATCTCCAGCCTCAACCATTTTATGGGTGATCTACATCCCCTCCCATTGAGTGCCTCAAATGGTGTCATATCTATGCTGGAGTGATAACTATTGTTATAACAGAACTCACACAAAGGTAAGAACTTATCCCAATATCCATCAAAATAATCACGCATGACCTCAACATGTCTTCCAACACTTGAATAGTCCTCTCGGACTGCCCATTCATCTGTAGATGGAAAGTTGTACTAAAAGTGAGTTGTGTGCCCAATTCATCATGTAATTTCCTCCAAAACTTGGAGGTGAACTGAGTACCATGATCTGAGATGATAGAAAGGGGCACACCTTGCAACTTCACTATCTCTTTCACATAAACTTTAGTCAATTGTTCAGCATCATAATCTATTCTTACTGGAATAAAATGGGCTGACTTAGTCAATCTATCAACCACTACCTAAATAGAATCAAACTTTCCTAAATTCTTGGGAAGACCAACCACAAAATCCATGGCTAACTTTTCCCACTTCCATTCCGGAATTGGCATTCTTTGAAGCAAACTTGCGGGCCTTTGATGTTCATACTTCACTTGTTGACAATTTTGACACTTAGCCACAAACTTTGCTATATCCTTCTTCATACTCGGACACTAATAAATTCGCTTCAAATCTCGGTACATCTTGGTCACACCCGAATGAATAAAATATTGCAAACCATGAGATTCTGCATCAAGAACCCAAATCTAGGAATACAGATCCTTCTTTTAAAATTGAGCACACCTTCCGCATCAAGTGTGGTCTCTTGTGCCTTACCAATCGCGGCCTTCTTCTTAAGTTCATTAAAATTTTCATCCTCAAATTGTTTGGCCTTGATCTCTTTCATAAACGTGGCCCTTACTTCAATGTTGCTAGCTAACACCCCACCATTTTCTGAGATGCCCAATTTCATGAATTTATACTCCAAGGTCTGAATTTCCTTAGTCAAAGGTCGCTTAGTTACACTCAGACAAGCTAAACTACCCACACTCACCACTTTTCGACTCAAGGCATCCGCCACTACATTAGGCTTACCCGGATGGTATTGAATGGTGACATCATAATCTTTAAGTAACTTCATCCACCTTCGTTGTCTCAAATTCAGATCATTTTGAGTAAACACATGTTGCAAACTACGATGATCAGTAAATACCTCACACTTAACACCATACAGATAATGTCGTCAGATCTTAAGAGTGAATACTACCGCTGCCAACTCCAAATCATGTGTGGGATAATTCCTCGCATGCACCTTCAATTGATGCGATGTATAAGCTATGACATTCTTATCATGCATCAAAACAGCACCCAAACCAGAATGTAAAGCATCACAATAAACAATAAAATCTTTACCTTCAATCGGTAGTACTAGGATAGGTGATATGGTCAAGAGAGTATTAAGCTTTTGAAAGTTATCCTCACATTTTTAAGTCCATTCAAATGGTATCTCATTTTTGGTCAAATTGGTCAAGTGAGTGGCATTAGAAGTAAAGTTCTTTACAAATCGACGATAATAGCTAGCTAGCCCCACAAAACTCCTAACTTTCGTTACAGAGCTAGGCCGAACCCAATTCTTAACTGCCTCAATCTTTTGAGGATCTATCATTACCCCTTTTTTTGAGACTACATGCCCCAAAAATGCAACTGAAGTCAACAAAAATTCACACTTGGAGAATTTAGCATACAATATTTATTTCCCATGAAAACCCAACACAATGCGAAGATGGTCAGCATGCTCTTCTCACTTTTCGAATAGACCAAAATGTCATCAATAAAGACTATGACGAATGAATCAAGAAATGTCTTGAACACCCCATTTATTAAACTCATAAAAGTTGCAGGCGCATTAGTCAAGCCGAAGGACATAACTAGAAACTCGTAGTGCCCATAGCAGGTTCTAAACGTCATATTGGGCACATTCGTGGGCCTAATTTTCAATTGATGGTAGCCAGACCTTAGATCAATCTTGGAGAAAACTGATTCACCTTGCAATTGGTCAAAACGGTCATTTATTCGAGGCAAAGAATACTTGTTTCGAATAGTGACCCTATTCAATTACCGATAATCTATACACATTCTCATACTACCATTTTTTTCTTAACAAATAAAACTGAAGCATCCCATGGGGAAGCACTAGGACAAATAAATCTCTTATCAAGAAGCTCTTGGATTTGAGTCTTAAGCTCTCTTAACTCTATCGGAGCCATGCGATATGGAGGGATAGAAATGGAACGCATACCAGGTTCTAAATCAATGTATAAGTTTATATCTCTATCCAGAGGCATACCAGGCAAGTCATTAGGAAACACTTCTCTAAATTCTAACACCACAGGAATAGACTCAATAGATGGAGTCTCAACCTCAACATCCCTAATATGAGTCAAATAAGCTAAACAACCCTGCTCTACCAGTTTACTAGCCCGAATGGAGGATATAATTTTAGCTTGCTTAGGCTTGTACACCTCTTCCCACTATAACTTTTCCCTTCCCGAATTTTCTAGAGTTACAGACTTAGTATTACAATTAAGCATAGCATAATAGAGGGACAACCAAGGCATGCCTAAGATTATATCAAAGTCAGACATATCCAAAATCACCAAATCAGCCCAAGTCTGAAAACCCTTAAACAAAATAGGACAAGCACGATAGACATGGGTGACTATGACAGATTTTTCAACTGGGGTAGAAACATGAATGGGGGCATCAAGTATATCACAAATCATAGCAAATTCTGAGGCAAATCTCACGGATACATATGAATAAGTAGAATCCGGATCAAATAACACATTAGTCATCCGGTCACAGACAGGAATAGTACCTGTGATCACCGTGTCAGACGCTTCTGCCTCATTCTTTCCCGAAAAGGTGTAACATTGAGCCCTATCATCTTGACGAACTACTTCCTGCCTGGTTGCACGTTACCCCTGCATGCGTTATTGTTTCCTCTACCTCCACGGCCTCGTTGATTACCTCCTCACCCACCTTGTGGACGTCCTCTACCATTATTACCATTTCCCACGGGTACCACTGCTCTAGTCTACTGCTGCATTGAATCTAACACACGTGGGTGGGGACAATCTCTCCTCATATGCCTAGGTTCTCCACAATTATAGCAAGTACGATCAAAAGATGGTCTGCCGCCCGTCGAAGGCGCAACTCCCTGGCTATCATGAATCAAATTATGAGATGGAGTTCCTGAGTAGTTACCTGTAGAAGTGGGCATAGCGGACTGAATTGGCTTGGCTACAAGCATTGGCCTTCCGGACCCCTAGAGTAAGAACCTTGAAAGTTACCCGAGTTCTTGGCCCTTTTTGTCAATGCCTTAGCCTGACAGTCTCGTCTCACCCCCTCCATTTTCTTCACAAAGCCTGTTACCTCATTAAAGCTTCTCTTTGCAGAGGTCATATGAACAAATAATACCTACCACTCAGAGTTTAATCCCCTAATAAATAAACGGATCCTCTCTTCCTCATTAGTCAGCAATTGAGTAGCATATCTAGACAAAGCATGGAACTTGGCTTCATAAGCAGCCACAGACATACCACCTTGCTCCAAAGACATGAATTCATCTTTCTTACGATCCCTCAAAGTCCTAGGCACATATTTCTCTAAAAATATAGCATGAAACTGGGTCCAAGTGAGTGGAGGTAAAACTGAAGATCTGCATTCCATATAAGTTCTCCACCACTGCTTGGCCTCATCTTGAAGTTGAAAAGTCACAAACTCAACCTCATGTTGATGGACAATTCCCAACTTATGAAGCCTCTCATAGTAATCTAAGATAAACTCATAAGCAACCTCACTTTCAGAACCAATAAATACAGGAGGCTTTAGCTTCAAAAACTTAGTCAACATTTCATGCTCATTACCAGTCATAACAGAACCCAACAAAGGACGGAAGAAAGCATCATTACCTACATTCCCTTCCACCTTGGGGACAATGAAAGCAATAGAAGGATTGGCGGGAGCTTCAGTTGCTTGAGCAGAAAAAAGCACTCCAGGACCAACCAACTCTTTCAGGAATGACATGATATGTTGAGCTAACATTAGGTCTATAGGAGGAACACTGGTAGTCTCAGCCTGCTCATCTTCCTTTTGTCCAACCTCCTCAACATTCTCCTCTTTTTCTTCATGATGCACCAGAGGGGCCTTATTTTGGGGAGCATGTTCGATCGGTACCCCATCTCTAGTAGGCGCCACTCTTCCTCGGCCTCTACCTTTAGCTCTTCTTCTACCCCTGCATCGATCGCAACCTCTCGCTACAAATTCCTCAGTTGGAGTATTAACGAGAGCTATGGGCCTAACACCGTTGAATCTAGTGTTAACCATCTACGGACAAAAGAGTGAAAGAGGTTAAATACCAACACTAACCCTCCAGTGGGAGAACCACAACTACAACCCAACCCAAGCAACTAAACCAAAAACTAAAGCATTTAAGGATTCGAAAATAGGAATAATAGCTAAAAATTGAAGTTCCCACAAACTTTCAAAAGATCTAACAACTAAATAATGCGGAAAATACACCTAGAACCTGAAAGTCAATGTATCAAAACATCTAAAGTTCAGCAAGTTTAAACAAAAAGGGATACAACCCCATACTAATGAACTAATAAACTAACTAGAAAGTCTAAGTCTAAAGTGTGGACATAGACGAAAAGAGAACTCATGGCAGCCTAGAAATACTGGCTCACCCAAGAATTCGAACGACGATCACTGATCTTCTAAACGAGGTTTGTCAATAGCCGCTTGAAGATGCCCTGTACTCAACAAAGAAAGAGCAAGTGCAGTATCAGTACACAACCACAGTGTACTGGTATGATCACGCGGCTATCCCACTAAGTGCAACATACATAAGTCAATACAACAATATAATCACATGCATATATCGAACATATACAATATTATCAACATTTACGAACAACTGCACATTTCTCAAGATACACAATTATGGCAAGTCATTGGTCCTCGTATGGAACCCAAACCCAAACAGTTAGCATACCGAAATGTGGTACCCCATCCAATATTTATGTCGGAACGTGGCAACCGATCCAAGTTAGTGTGTCGTAATGCAACACATGATCCATTCAACAAGCCACAATCACAATCACAAGTACATTCTCATAATCATACAATCAAGTCATGATTCATGGCATTTATCATTCATCTATCTTCATTTAAAATAAGTGTGATCAATAATGCAACATTCGCATACATACATGTATCATTATGAAGCAAGAACAAACATACGTCACACAATCATAGAATCACAACCATCACTTACCTCGAAACAAGCTTGAAACCCTAAGAAACTTGATCCTTCCCTTTCGGGATTCGTTCCGCTTATTCTTGGTCTACAAACAATCAATATAATACGGCAGTCAATAAACAATCACTAATTACTCGGATTACTAACAAATCTAACAACCCTAGATCATACCCATGATCCCAAGTATCCAAATTAGGGATTTTTCCACCATGGTTTCTAGATCAAAACCCTCCCCTATCGATAATTACCCATTAGATTACGTTCTACGGATCAAAAAATGGATTTGAGAAGTTAAAATCTTACCTTTAGCCTCAAGAATGGTGGAAAACTGTCAAGAACAGCTCTGGGTTCGTTCCTTAGCTCTCAAATTCAAAAATTACATAGTAAAATATTTTTGGGATTTATTTACGACTTTAAGTCGCGTTTGGCCCACCACAGCGGTCATCACCCCACTACAGCGGCCCCACCATGGCCGTAGAAACCACCACCAAAGCGGCTTGCACGAAACAGTGAGCAATTTAAAGAATTTCAAAACCCCTATTTCACAACACGCCTTCAACCAACGACACTCAGATCAGAAACTACCCGTTCACACTAAGATCAATTTTGAGAGTTCTACTCACCCGAATTCAATTTCGTGAAGTCGTACGGATTCCTTAACGACTTATCCAACTACTCATGTAATCAAAATCATAATTAGGTCACCCAATTGCTACCAGATTTCCCTAGACCTCAATGAGTCCGATTTGGTCCAAATCTGGACTAGGTTGGGAAATTCCAAGTTATTACGAAAAAAAAATTGCCCAAAAATTTTCCCCGTTTGCTTTTCTATACCGATGGAACCCGGTCGTTACATTAAAATAAGTCAGAGAGAGAGAGAGAGAGAGAGAGAGAGAAATAAAGAAAAAACTTAAAATGAAAAAAAAAAACATTTTAAATTAAATTAGCACGTGTCATGTAATGATTGGTGTGTGAACACACTTGCTTCTTAAAATCTGGGGTTGGTCGAAAAATGATATAATAATAAATGTTCAAAATTGTTTAGTGGGGTAGTTGGACGGTTGCAAAGTTAAGGTATCTTTTTGAAAATTCGGGACAACTTCAATGATGACTTTATGTCTTTTCTCTTAATTTAAGAATAATTTCAGCCACTTGAAATTTGAATGTTTTCTCTTGATGTTCATATTCAATGTAACAAGATACCTCATTATTGTAGTTGTTTAAGATCCTAATACCCTTGGATGAATCCTACTAGTTTAGGAGCTAATTACTTGAATATACTCTAGTTTGCACTACTACATATCTTACCATATTTTTGTGCATCCAGATACATCTTGATACATGTATCTTAGGATACATTGAGTCAAATTTCTTCTAGATATATTATATCCAAATGGATTCGCATGTATCTGGTATACATAACAAATCTCGTACTTCTCTCTCTCATCTCACTCGCCACTCTCGTATGTATATGGTATCTCGGATACATGTGAATTACACCAGATACATAGAAATATATGTATCTAGTGTGATTCGCATGTGTCCGAGATACATACGAATCTCGCTCTTGTCTCTCCCCAATCTCGTTCACCTCTCTCCCTATTTTAGTGTATCTGGTAGTAAAAATACATGTATCTAAGTGTATATTCCTCAATTATGGTAGGAAACTCTTAATTAATATTAAAATACGTAATAATTTGAAAGTATGGATAATATTAGTGAATATGGTAGTAAAGTATGTAATTTTGTAGTTTTTCCTATATTTTTCATTTTCATAGTTTTGTCGAGGAATAGTCCTGACTTCTTTTGTTTAAGTTATATCATGATTAGTATTGTAACCACATAAAGAATAAGACAACACTAAATTTTTATAACTACAACAATCTACTCAAAATAGCTAGTACATGCCCTTTATACACACCGCACATCGCTCCTATCGATTAGGTGTTTGGATTGCGACAATCTGAGTGGTTTGTTGTTCGCGATTTCATGAGAAGTTCATTGAACCTTATTATAGAGAAATATATCATAATTGGTAAACGAGCAATAATCATATGACATAAATCTCTTAGCGTAATGATTCATTATCTTGCTCTCTAGCTCTCTCTTGTCTTGCTCGTCACATGACAAGCTATCTCTTTGGATTGTTTTTCCTTAAGCAGAAAATCTATCAAAAACAATCTAATTCATTTGCCTAGAGATTTTTGAAAAGTAATTGCGTCAATAAATTTAAATCCTAAAATAATATCTCTCAAGTCGCCTCTTACATATTTCTTAGATATATTGCTTCTTTTAGCGTTAGGGAAATATAAAAGAAGTGATTAGAGAAATATTTTAAACTGTTATGTGCTATTGCTAACAATTAGTAATGAAAAGGGTCAACGCTATATTTCGAGTAGGGTGGATCAAGTGGGGACCTCCCTTCGGGGACATTCGATAAAATTGGAACGATACAGAGAAGATTAGCATGGCCCTTGCACAAGGATGACACGCACAAATCAAGAAATGGTCCAAATTTTTGGTGAGAAAAAAAAGATCAAATGGGGACGGGCCAATAATAAAATGGTTTGAGGGAATATCTCTTTATTTCTTACAATTTATGTTTTAAATAAAATTGCATATAATGAAAAAATAAATTAAATAGGCTGAGTGATTTTGTAGATAAAACATTTATAGTTGAGTGACTTTGAGATTATTGGAGAAAATTGAGTGACTTTCTGAGAAAAGAACCCTTAGTTGAGTGACTACCTGAAAATTGACAATTATTTAATTATGTTTGAAAATTTTCATTCATGCTATAGAACTTCTTGTATATTTATTTGAAAAGAAGCCACAGCGACCGAGGAGGCCAAAGTATTCGAGAATATCCTAAACATAGTAATCAATTTGCGAAGATTGCAACATCATTTCAAGAGATTGTATAATATGATGCAAGCTGATGAGTATATAAATTAGGGCTAATTGGTATTGAAATAAGAGATTGTAAATACTTTTTTAATATAGTATATTTATGTAACTTTTCCCTAAGATTAATGGGTCTTCACATTAGTTGGGTCGGATTTACTAAATGAGTTGGATATAATACTAAATAGAAAATAATTTTTTAACTATAATAAAAATATATACACATGAAGCCATATAGGAGTCATATGTAGGCGCCACGTAGACTAATAAAAATGGTGACATGATAAGTTAACTATACAGGGGCAAATATGTGCCCAAAGTTGGAGGGTAAGGGTAAATATATCCAAAAAGTATGACGAAGGGTAAATATATATGACCCTTTTCCATATTGAGAAAGATACACCTAAATAGATGTATTTAATTCTGCTACCAGATACACTAAAATAGAGAAGAAAGACGAGCGAGATAATCATGTATCTCATATACGTGCAAATAACATTAGATGCATGTATATATATATATATATATATATATGTATGCCTAGGAGAGTGGCGGGCAAGATGGGAGGTAGGCGAGGGAGGCAAGTGAGATTTATCTACGTATCCCAGATACTTGAATGCAAATCCACTTGGATACAATATATCTAAAATAAATTAAACTTAATTTTGACCCCATGTATCTCGAGATACATGTATTTGGACATATCTGGATGCACCAAAATCTGGTAAGATTCGTAAACTAGAGTGCATCTAAGTAATCATCTCCTAAACTAGTGGATTTCTATAAGCTTTGTTTGACACCCAATTTTGGACCTCCACAATATAAATTAATCATTTCGAGTTTCTTCAATTTTAAACGATTTAAAATAATTAGTTTTATAAAATTTCAAAAAAATAAATGATAATAATAATAATAGTAATAATAATAATATAGCTTGCAAGTTATTTTAACTAGTTTTGTCACATTTTATAATTGTTAGATAATATATATGTTTTACATAATTATGTATATAATTATTATATTTTATGATTATTCGAAAATGGTCTCAAAAAGATTTTAGTTTTAGTTAAATATTTGGTTAATTAGTTTAGTTATATAATAGTTTATATTTTAATTTATTTTTATTTTTTTAGTTTATATTTGAGCTGATTATTTTATTTCGTTAAGATTAAGAAGCTCATAAATTAATTATATTAATTCATCCTATCTAAGCTTTAGCCAAATTCACTAGTGAAATTCAATTTGGAGAAATCAATAATTCATTCGGCTATAGTAAAGGACCAAATTTTGGGCCTTCATAAAATATTTTTTCAGAAGCCCATTATTCTCCAATCACCCAATTTCCCAGCCCACCTTTTCCCCTTGACCCAGGCCCATTTTCAATTGTTCACAAAAGACACACCCAACATTTCTAATACATTACATACAGTAACAATACAATAGCAATTCCAAAACATTCCCAGCCCACACCAACATACGTACAGCAGCGACCAAACGACCCAACAGTACCCCCACCGCCCCGACTTCATCTTCTTCCTTCACGAAACCAGACGACCCCACCCTATTCTTCTTCTTCCAGACGCAACTCAGAGATCCCAGCAAATCCGAAAATCTCATCCAACTACCCTGCAGAGCCCATAACTTAGCAGCCTAACCGATCACGTCGCTGTCCCTATTCCCCTTTTTTAAAGATTTTCAAAATCCTTTCACTGCTGATCTGGGAAAGGAGGAAAGAAATTTGAAATTTCTGTTTGAATTTCTCCAATGGGTTTCCCCCATAAATCGCCCCAACTTTCCCTATAAATAGTTCCCAATGCTCAAGAAGCGGTGGAGGTTTTTTTTTTTTTGGATTTTGAGAGGTTTTAGGCTTGGTTCTTTGACAATACTCATTTTATATTCAAGAAATTTGAAAACGATTTTCTAATTCTAAGTTCTGAGAAAGGTTTCGTCTGAAGTTACTTTGAAATTCTTGATTTGCTGCCCGGGTCGAAGTTGTGCGAGAAGTCGCTCTCTTTCAAGTTCGTGTCGTCCAGTCGCTGCTCCGAAAGAGGTGATATTTTGTTTCTTTTGTTTTGTTCTTTGTCTAATATGATGCTTTGGTTCATATATGGTATTAATATTATAGTTTGTTCAGTTTGTTTGTTTTTATTCATCTTAAATTGAATCAGTTTGCATTGTATTTTTGGAATTACTAGCTGACTTTGAATTATAAAATCAACGTTGCCAATTTAATTTGTCTCTGTTAGTTTAAGTAGTGACTAAATCAAGAAGCTCTTATTTTTTGGCCCTATGCTTGTCCTACTATTCTTGAAAACGAAGTATTGAATATTAGCCTAACCTCATGTATTTGATCTCTGCTCCCGACTTTGGACTACAATATTTCCCTTCGAGTTTGGAGCCTTTACATTAAATTTCTCTACTCCTCATATATCCGGTTTAAGTCCTTAATTTGATGAATGACTAATTGAATACCTATTAAAATCTTTTGTTGGTTTAGCATGAGTCCTACAAATGACTAAAATTGCATAAGGTGTTCATCCCCTTCTTATTTTGTTTCTTACGTTGTCCTCTTGCTTAAATGGGGTAAAATATATATTTTCCATAATGCTTGTATTATTATCTTGGAATCATCGGGATGGAAGCTGTGATTTTTAAGTTAGAATAATACATTGCAATATATCTCGATAGTGTGAACACAACCACAACTATAATTCCTTTTCTTCCTTGATAGTTTAGGATCTATAATACATTGTTTTCTTGTAATATATCAATTGTGGCCTATAAATTTTGCATTGTGTCTTCTAATGTCTTTTCTGGGCATTTAAGAGTATGTTCCATATTACTTAGGAGGGGGCTGCCAGGCGCCAGCCTTTATTTTTCTCCATATGTTTAATATATGGCTTTCTATAGTTTGCCGTTTTAGTATTTGAGTAGATATAGTCTTATCATCTTCATGTTTAATGCTTTGACGTTCTCTACTTAAGTTCTCAGGTAGACATATATGCGATAAAATGGAGTGTTTATTGAATTAGCTCAACCTCTCTGTTTTAATGTGATGTCGTTTAAAGGTCTCAAATTGTAAATTTATTATTTGTTTGTTTCATTCACTTTGATTTAAGTATAAGTTTGGTCCCTGCTCATTTAGGTTGTTACATGTTAGTTCTTTATGATCATCAAGCTTGTAATGTTGTTGGAATTTGTAAATTAGGATGTTTTCTATCCCACCTATAATAATGTATGCTATAGATAACTAAGGTTTTGCTGGTTATTTTCACGAACACACAAGATTCTGATGCCTCTGTTCTGGTCGATGTCATCCTTACATTTAGTTAGCAATGTTTACTGACTTGTTTGATGTCAGATAATTGATCTTGTCCCTTACTTGAGTTTTGTTGCCTTCAATTAAAGTATTTCAGAGTCTGAATTTGTTTTAAGTTTCAAACAATTTGATAAGATTTGGTAATGAATAACTTCTCACTTCTTTCCCTTCCCATTTATCGTGTGAATATTGACATTTTAATTTAAAGGTAATATAGTTGTTGCATCTGTGATCTTCTTTTTTTTTTCTTTCTTTCTTTCAATGCAAGCTACTACCATCTAACTAACTCTTATCTTTCATATGAAAAGGTGAGAAGTTTATATGTGATAATGTTCTCTTCTTCTATGTCTCACTTTATGCCCTTTCTTGTAGAAATCGATGTTCATTTAGTTGAATATTCCTTTCAGATTAGTATCCACTTTGTTGAAAGTGTTAATTTAATCATGTGAAGGATAGGTGATATTAAAATGATTTTTAAGAGTCTAGTGCCTTTTATTCCTCTTTCATTTGTTTTTTTATTTTTTTTATAAATTATCTTACCTCTCGTTGTGGAGATTCCAAATGTGGACTTGCATATATTTATTAGCTTAGGTGCTTTATCATGATTTGGATTAATTCTTATATGTGTGTTTTATGATGCATGTGAAAATCGATGGGTCCAATATGGACTCCATTCCTGCATATCTTCGAGTTGGTTCATTTCTGAGTCAACCCCATCATGATTCAAGTGAAGTGGAAGCGAATATACGGGTCTTGAAAGTTGAAACACGGGTTCAAGGAATCCGAAAATGCATAAACAACATCCCACTTTTGGACAAGAGTGAATTTAGGCCAAAAGGATCTAAATTCAATCTCTCCCTTACTCTTTAATTATTTAATTGTGATTACTTATTGTTTGTTGTTTAACTCTAATTTTAGAATTATTAATTAACTTAATTAGATTCCCCAAAAAATGAGTTATTTTCTTTGTGTTGGTTTAATTTTAATACATTTCATGTTTTTGTGTTTATTTATCTTATTAATCAAGTATATTGGTCAAA
Source organism: Solanum gracilifrons (assembly GCA_029582605.1). Classification (NCBI taxonomy): domain Eukaryota; kingdom Viridiplantae; phylum Streptophyta; class Magnoliopsida; order Solanales; family Solanaceae; genus Solanum; species Solanum gracilifrons. Next base: position 16,763 of record JAJOOH010005871.1, read on the forward strand.
ATTTTATATCTTCAATTAAGCTAAACCTTTGGTTCTTAAAAAGAGATGTTCTTTAATGCTTTCAATTAGGCTTGGTTCTTTAACTAAATAGAAAATAACTTTTTAAGTAAATAGAAAATAACTTTTTAACTATAATAAAAATATATACACATGGAGCCATATAGGAGTCATATGTAGGTGCCACGTAGACTAATAAAAATGGTGGCATGATAAGTTAACTATACAAGGGCAAATATGTGCTCAAAGTTGGAGGGTAAGGGTAAATATTTATGACCATTTTCTAAGAGTATAAGGGAAAATATGACCCTTTTCCATATTGAGAAAGATACACCTAAATAGATGTATTTAATTCTGCTACCAAATACACTAAAATAGAGAAGAAAAACGAGCGAGATAATCATGTATCTCATATACGTGCAAATCACATTAGATGCATGTATACATATGTATGCCTAGGAGAGTGGCGGGCAAGATGGGAGGTAGGCGAGGGAGGCAAGCAAGATTTGTCTACGTATCCCAGATACTTGAATGCGAATCCACTTGGATACAATATATCTAAAATAAATTAAACTTAATTTTGACTCCATGTATCTCGAGATACATGTATTTGGGCATATTTGGATGCACCAAAATCTAGTAAGATTCATAATATTGCAAACTAGAATGCATCTAAGTAATTATCTCCTAAACTAGTGGATTTCTATAAGTTTCCCATAAAAAAATCAATTAAATAGGTTGGACGATTTTGTAGGTAAAATATTCATAATTGAGTGACTTTGCGATTATCAAAAGAAAGTGGAATGACTTTTTAAGAAAACAACCTTAATTGAAATTTTTCCAATCATGCTCTAGAATTTTTTTTGTAGATCTGGAAAGAACCAAACACCGACTAAGTAGAACAGCGTATACGAGAATTTTTTGGATATAGTAATCAATTTACGATGACTACAATTAATATCACTTTAAGAGATCGTAAAACATTATTGTTGGAGTCCCACATCGTTTGTGGAATAAAAATAGACTCTTTATATTGTGTTGAATAATATATAAAAAGGTGAAAAAGGACAAATATACCCCCGAACTTTCGTAAATGGTATCTAAATACCCTCCGTTATACTTTTAGAACTTTGATGCCCCGACCGTCTAATTTTTGGAGCGTGTATACCCTTTGGACTAACGGAGGGACACGTGTCACGAACTTGACAACGTATCCAAAATTTATTTTATTTTTATTTTCAATTAAAAAATTGACCCGAAAAATTAAAAACCCACCCAAATATTTAAGACCCGCTCCGAAATTATAACCAAGTTATCAAGAGACGGAGAACTAATCCTAAAGTAAACTTCAAAGTTTTCTATCCATGTTAGCATTAAATTCCCTGGAAATGGAAATTCATGCAGGAAAGCTCAAGTAATTCTTGAATCGCCAATCAAACTAGGAACCTTCGCTTTGGTACGAATATCAGTACTAAGACTTTTATTATTTTTTCCTGATATTGGCATGTCAACAACTGCAAATCTTGATTCTTGTTCAGTTTCTATTCAATTGACGCACACGATGTTCTTGTCTTGAAAAATGCAGGAAGTGTTCCAGAAGGTCATTTCAGTATGTGATGTTTTCCCTAAGGCTGCTTAATGTATTGTTGATTTTCGATTTTCACAGATCTATTTTCTTGGCTTCAGTCCAATAATCTTCATTTTTCAAAGTTTCAGTCATCTAAAAAAGTTATTGAGTTTTGCGATTATAAATCCATTCAAAGGTCGCTGGTTCGATTCGCCGGAGCTGTTGGAGCAGCGGTGAGGGAGAGATGGGTGAGTGGTGGTCAGGTTTCATGGTGGATGAAGGGTCGCTACCTCAGTGATTTCGCTAGAGCAAGGGAGATTGGGTTCGATAGCAATTAGAGGTGATTTTTTATGTGGAGCTTCGCCGAAGAAGATGGAGTCGCCGGAGAAGATGGAGCTGCGGCAGTTGCTTGAACTAGAGAAGAAAGGAAATATGGGATTTATTTGGGTGGGTCTTAAATTATTTGGGTGGGTTTTTAATTATCTAGGTCGATTGTTTAATTGGAAAGAAAAATTAAATAAATTTTGGATAGGTTGTTAAGATCGTGACACGTGTCCCTCCGTTAGTCCAAAGGGTATACACGCTCCAAAAATTAGACGGTAAGAGCATCAGAGTTCTAAAAGTATAACGAAGGGTATTTAGATACCATTTACGAAAGTTCGGGGTTATATTTATCCTTTTTCCCTATAAAAAATGGTTGAACGTGAAGATACAATTTAGTCGGAAAATGCTCCACTAAACTGTTTCTCATGCTCAATTCTTTTTGTCAAAAGAATAAAATAAAATAAATAAAACACAAGGCGTCTATGCATAAATTCTTTATTACTTATTTGGTATATATATGGTAATAACATATATCAAAACATATGATATTTACCTTTTTTCATATGGTAATAAAATAGATTCTTTTTTCGTACTCATTTTTACCTTAATAAATCTATTTTGGCAATTATTATTTAGCCTCTTCTGTTTTAAATGGTTGAAAACTATTGTAGACTAATAAATATTTAGTGATATTTATAGAGTGAATTAATTTAAGAATAATTTTAGCCACTTTAAATTTGAATTTTTTTCTCTTGATGTTCATATTCAATGTAACGAGATACCTCGTTATTATAGTTGTTTAAGATCATAATACCCTTGCATAGGTTATGCGAATTGAGAATCGAAAAAAAGTCAAAAAAATTGAACAAAATGGTGAATCTAGTTTGTTCCCATATATTTAGCTAGAATTGCTAGATGATTGATTGAGTTAGAATGTTAAGTGTTGATTTGCCTACAGTGGGATTGGTTGGGTATCAGTCACCACGGATTGAATCGTGACATTCAACTTGATATTTAAAATACAAATATCACTTAATTATTCATTAATTACTTTTGATTGTGAAATTTTGTAGCTTTTCCTCAATAGTATTTCTCCTTGCATTTTTTTTTTTGGGATATGGCTGCAAATTTTAAAAAAAATTGAAACGAAAAAATTCATGAAGGATAAATGTTTATAAAAATATCCTCTATTTTATTTATTAGAAAAAGGGTCTAAGAGATATCAGGGATACTTTAAAATTTTCATTGTTCTATTGAGGAATAGTCCTGAATTTATTGTGTTTACGTTATAGCACGATTAGTAACATAACCACATAACGGATACGACAAAACTATTTTTTTATATCTAAAACAATCCACTCAAATTTTGTCATGGTTATTGGTATGTGGGATTTGAATATGGAAAAAATTAAGTTGGTCACACTTACGGGTCGTTTGACTTAAAAGACAAGTAATACTGAAATTTGCTATTCTGATGTTATATTTTTATTGATTGTTTAGTTTATTATATCGTATTTTTTTAGAAAACGTTAATTATGTATAAAATATGTATATTATATTTATATATACTATATATACAAAGAAAATATGTAACGATCCGAACCATCATTATTTAGGAGAAACAAAAATTCGGAAAAAATTTAGGCCATTGTCCCGCCATAGCGGGCAAGATGCCGCTCGGGCGGCAGCGTCAGGGCGAGATAGGCAAGGCAAAACGTAAATTACAAGAAATCCTATTTTTCTCCATCTTTCTAGAATACCTAAATAAGTCGTAAAATGCCCTAGAAACCTCAGAAAAGCTGCTTGAAGCTTGGGAAGGAAGGAGAAGAAGATTTCTAGCGAGAGGATGGTGATATCTTGCGAATTCTTGGCCAAATGCACCGTCACGAAGCTCGAAAACCAGAATCGAGGTCAAAAACTCCGTGCAACTACTTGGCACCCAGGTAGGCTAGGTTTTATGAATTGAGTAGTTTAAATTTGTGCTCACTGTGTAATATATGTAAATAAATGGTCGGAATTATGCGTAGGCCCTCGTGCACCGAATGATTTATGATTTAAGCCCTAGGAAGAAGCCTTAGACGATGAATTAGAGTTGAGTACGATCGAATAAAGGTTGCATGATGTGCGTTGACGAATAATCCATTGTGAGGGGGGTGATTCTATGATTTAGTGATGTATATTGTTCTTGCTTCATTGTGATATGTGTAGGTATACAAATATTGCATTATTGATCACATTTGTTGTAAATAAGGATATAGGAATGACGAACGCTATGAATAATGAATTGTGTTATATGACTATGAGGATATATTGTGATTGTGATTATGGTTTGATGAACGGATCGGTTGCCACGTTCCGACATAACTAACTTGGATCGGTTGCCACGTTCCGGCATAACTAACTTGGATCGGTTGTCACGTTCCGGCATAACTATGGATCGGTTGCCACGTTCCGGCATAACTATTGGACCGGGTACCACGTTTCGATATGCTAACTGTTTGGGTTTGGATTCCATGAGAGGACGAATGATTTGCATAATTGTGAAGCTTGAGGAATGTGAAATGCGCTGTTGTTCTTCGTGTTGATGACTGGTATGTGTTCTATATATGGATGTGATTATGTTGTTGTACTTAGTGGGTATAGAGTACGAAGACTTATATTTGATTGTTCCTGGTGTGGAGTGACCTTGTGCGTATAAGGGAAAGGCAAAGTGTTCAAGGGGGCGAGTAACTGATAGCAAGGGTTGTTCGTGGGTTGTAATGTGTGTTGACACCCAATTTTGGACCTTCACAATTTAAATTAATCATCGAGCTTCTCAAATTTCAAACGATTTGAAATAATTGATTTTTTATAAAGTTCGAATATTTTTTAAGTTACTTTTAATTAATTTTATTCTTTTTATAATTTTTAGACTCTCTCTCTCTCTCTCTCTATATATATATATATGTCATAATTATGTATATAATTAATATATTTTATAATTGCTCGAAAATCGTCCCAAAAAGATTTTAGTTTTACTTAAATATTTTGTTAATTATTTTAGTTATATAATAGTTTATATTTTTGAAAATAATTAGTTTATAATTGAGTTAACTATTTTATTTCGTTAAGATTAAGAAGCTCATTAATTAATTTGTATCAATTCATCTTATTTAGTTTTTAGCCAAATCTCAAATTAAGCTCAAATTGGCTAAATTCTTAAATTCAATTGGCTATAATCTTAATCAAATGGGTCAAACTCTCAATTCCAATTTAACCTCTCTCTTACCTCACACTTACCCATTTGTGATAGACTAACTTGGGCCTTATTCCTTTTCAGTGTTATGTCCATCTTCTTAATTTCCAATTAAACAAATAACTCAACCCACTTCTTTTGCAATCAACAGCCCACCAAATTAACCCATACAATACATACGCATACATCAGTACCACAATACCGACACAGAACCCATCCTTGTACGTTTCTTCTTCCCAGAAGAACAACGAAATCCAGAATGCAGCCCAAAATCGCGAAGCTCAGCCCAGCGATACAAGCAGCGCGAGTCCCTCTTCCTCGCCCTTCTTATCCGTTCGTACAAGAGCTTTGGAAAATCGTCATTCATTGTTCAGGTGTCTCAATCGTGTTGCTCCTTTGTCCTTGCTCTTCAAATCAACGATCCTCCACTCAATTCCGTTGGAAATTCGTACTTATTCAAGCTGGCAAAAATTCGAATTTTAAATTTTGAAATGTCCTCCAAATCTGCCCGTTTTCCCCCCTTATCGATTTCATTCTCCCTCTATAAATAGCCTCCATTCTTCTACACTATAAAAAGGTTGGAGTGAGCTAGGATTAGGGATAAAAAATACAAATATCAAAGCCAAAATCGAGGCAAGAATATCATGGTTATGAATCAGTCGATTTATTTTTAGACCCTCTTTTCAGAAGCTTTCTTCAAAGCTTTGCCGGAATCCATCGTAGCTCCGTCGGAGAAGTGGAAGTTGCCTGCCCTCTAGCTCGTTGTCTCGATTCGCTGCTCCTAAAAAGGTAAACTCTGTTTAACATCTTAATCTATCTTAGCTAAGATGTTGTTTAGTTCGCAGATTTGAGTTCAGTTCTGATTTGTTTTTGTTTTAATGTTCTCTGTTGATTTCATTTCTTATTGTTTAGTGGCCTCTCGACATTTAGTACATTATGGATTTCATTGTGGTTTAGTTTCTCATTTGCGCATCTGAAGTATCGAATTTGATCTCTAGCATCACTATTTCATCATGTTTCAAATGCCTTTATCATGTTCCTCACTATATCGTTGCCATTATGTACCCAAGCTTGTGTTGATTTTGTTAACATTTTGAAATTTTGTCCAGATTAGTGAAGCTCCAAGTATGAAATGGATTAATAAATTAGCTAATTTAAGTTTTGTTACTTCTCTTTTCTGTGTTTATTATTTTTCTTGGTATGAGACATTTACTGTTTAATAGGATACAAATATTGGTTTAAATTAGTGTTTTCTTTTGTTCCCTTATCATGTTAAATAATGCTTTAATATCTCATTGTCGCTTTAAGTTACAGAAGGTTGGCTTTAAATAATTGACATACTAATTAGTGTCTATTTGTTAAAATTGCAGAATGGCTTGATTCTAATTAGCTTTATATTTATTGTGATTTCTCTCCTTTAAACATATGCTTCATGTAGTGGTTTTTTTCCTCAAGTGTTCTCGTGTAAATATTGGCGACGATTTGATCCATTTGCTTCTTTTTTTTAGATTTAATTTCCTCTTGCTGTGATTCCAATTATGCCTTGCCGATTAGTTTGGTGAATGTTGCTACTTCACAATTTATTATTTGATTATAACATAGTTGTCTGAGTTAATGAAATATGTGTCCTTTGCATGTCCCTGTGTTAAGAAACTTTTGTTAAGATATGTTTGAAAACATTTAATAAATATGCTTTCTTGTATAGTTTACTCTTTGAAATGTGCTAGAATATTTTCATTCGACTTGGCTAATGTTGCTTTCCATTTTCTTTGTATGTGCATCAACCTGAGTCCTTTTGGACTCCCCTTTTGCATTTTTCCGAGTTGAGATCTTTCGAGTCAGCTTCATTTTGATCGACTGAAATGAAGGCAATATACATGCTGGAAATTGATGTGCAAGCCTCTAAAAGCTCAAAAAAGAGTTGTATACAGCAGTATACACCGCCATACAACAATTATATACATGATATACAGGCCAAAGGACACCGTATACATGGTTAAAAACGGAATTACAGGTGTTCGGGAGATGAAATAGAGTGTATGCATTCAGTGTATGGGCTGGTATAAAATAAAATAAAAAAATAAAAAGGGTCCAGTATACAGCTCATATACGGTGGTATACAATCAGTGTATACGCTAGCTTTTGGACACGAAAATGGGCCAAAGTTCATTATTTTTTGGGTAAACTTTAGAATAGGACAGGTCCAAGATTTGAGAATTTGGGCCGAAGGCCCGAATTTAATATTTCCTTCTTTGGCTTTTATTTGTATTTGACTAACACTTTTATTTGGTTCATGGTTTAATTTAATTAAATTCCCCAAGATAGCCATTTCACTTCTTTTTATATTTATATATATATTTAGATTAAAGTATTTGTATTTTATACTTATCTTTAATTTTACTATGTGTTTTGTCACTTGAATTATTTCCCTTTAAGAAAGTCCTCATTAGTCCTATTTTCCTTAAGATACTTATATAATAATAATAATATTAATAAGAATGCAGATAAGTAAATAAAAAATAGTAAATAATAAAAAAATGAGTTTCTTTTACTTAGTTTAAACTTTCAAAAATAAGTCAAAATCATTTTTAGTCAAATCGCCGGTCAACTGCGAGTTAGCGGGCATTCCGAGGGCCTAACACCTTCTCGGAATGTACATTTAAACTCGAACCCTTTTTCAATTGATTTTATCTATTTAAGTCTTTTGAAAAATATTGTATTTTTTCTTGATTTTTTAATAAAAATTAAGTGGCGACTCTGTTCTTTTGGAAATTCGATTTCTCTTAAACTATAAGTTTAATCGATTATATAAAACTCAGTCATTTTTCCCTTTATATACATTTAAAGTAAAACAGAAATGGCGACTCTGCTGGGGAGTTTATTAAGTTCTAACCAGAAGATTTGACTTATTTGACTAATTGTATTAACCGCTAAATTGTTTATCTGCTCTCAATATGTTTAATTTGTTATAACTGTCATTGCATTCATGGAATCTTCCTATTTTATGTATAGTATATTAAGGACGGTTTCTGCATAATCGCAGCTGGACTTTTTATACTCAACCATTTTTCGAAAGGATCGGCAATTTATTGGTACGTTATGCATCCAATGGTTGTCGTGAATTTCAGCCTAAGTTGTCCACTTGGGTCCCCGGTCTTCCAAAGCCACTCTTAGTAAACTAGCATAGAGCGAAACCAAATCCAAATTTAGCGCATTTTGAACTAAGTCGACTCAACACTCAAGGCGTGTTGGGCCCATTAGATGCCCACCTTATGTCTATTTGACCCATTTTGGTTAATAAAAGACAATCATGCTTATTTGTTTAAATTTGAAGGATATATACGTTATTTGAAAAATCATTGTCCTATAGGGTAAGAGGTAGATTATAGCTTATTCTAGCCGAAGGAATAGTTTCACAAGCTACTAGTCCATCTAAAGGAGTCAACACTCGAAGATGACAAGAAATTCCAGAACGAAGGATCTTTTCATGGAAGCATAGTTTAGGATTGTACCCCTGCGCGGGACTGATAATTTTGTATCCCATTTCCCCTGTTATGTATCCTCATTTAGTTTATTCGTAAAACTTGTATAAACTTGGGTTTTTGGGGCAATGGAATGTTTCAAACGACATTATACATCCTTCAAATCGTTAGGCCTACCCTTGGCACAAAAGGGTCACATATCTGTTTAGAACGCGCAATATTTGTTTTTGTATTATAACTACTTATGTGAATATGTTGCTTTATTTGAAGATATTTTGGCTCACTCCTCTTCAAATTATTTTCTAGAACCCTTTAAGCACAAATATCAAGTCAATATCAAAAGTGCGTCCAAATACTCGTCGAGTCTTTAGTTTCACAATAAAATTCAAACTCCATTTTTCAAATCTTACTTTCTCATTAAAAAAAAAAACGTTAATTCTTTATCTAACATCGGATGAGATTCAAGTTGCACGAACTACGCGAACCTGATTCTCATCTCGATGAGATACGTAGGCAGCCTTTCAAGGTTCGGTCTCCATTTTGAGAAATTCTATATATTTTAACTCTTACACAGAACTTATAGTTACATCTCAGTCAAAAATCAGAAAAATGACAATAAAAGATACAATCAACTTTGTCTCGACTCAAGTTAACATTTCTGATTCACTAAGCTCAAAATCAAATAGACAAATTCATGTCTATTAAGTCTTTTCTATATCTGTGGGCTAGTCTATCTTCAAGTGGAGCAACTCTTATGTGCTTGTGGTCAGGTGTGATATTTTGTATTATTTATCATCTACATAGACTAACACGTTTATCTTTTGAGTTATTTTTCTTTGTCAGGTACTTAGAACTGGTCTGTGTGATAAGCTGGCTGAACATCCTTATTTTACAAGATCTAAAGCTCTCAAAGATTCCTTCCCCGATCAAAGTTTGCAAAAAGGAAAGACAATAATGGGTGATAACAATGACGAGATTAGCTTGACTGATGTTGTCGTGGCTCAGCCCGCCGCCACTGATCAAAATGAATTAATTATGCAGTTAATGCAATAGATTGCCAAGATAAGGGTCGAAATGCAAAGAATGCAAGATTTGCCTAATCCAATTTTCACTTTCAACCCTTCAGGAGATGGAAGACCTCCACTCCACTTTCCTCCACCGAGCGCAGAACAGGTTCATAACCCGCCCTCTAACCCAGCTCAAAATCCCCCAATCATCGACCCAACCTCCCCAAATCCCCATCAGGCCTCCGTCTCTTACCAAGCAACACCTCCTCCTCAAGGTACCAACCCACAAACTTTCCCCCAAAACTACCAAGCCCCTCAAAATGCCCAGAGCCCTTCCATTGCTCCACCTCTGCCTCAAAAAACCACTTTTCAAATCGCAGTCCCAAATGGGCCCTATGCCAATTGTTCTGAGCTTGATCACTATGAGGAACAAGAGAGAGAGTGGAGGTCAAAGGAAGAGACAGTCAAGTTGAATATGAAAGAAGAGATCAGGAAAGCTATGAAAGAGTTGCACTGTATTCCTGAAGCCGATGGGTTGAGCTATGAGGATCTGTGCATCCATCAGAATCTGGACCTCCCGGAAGGGTTTAAAGTGCTGAAGTTCGACACTTTTGGAGGGACCGGAAATCCATTGGCTCATCTAAGAGCTTATTGTGACCAACTCGTAGGAGTTGGCAGGAATGAAGCCTTGTTAATGCGGCTCTTTAGCCGAAGTTTAAATGGAGAAGCGTTGGAATGGCTTACCTCTCATGAGAAAAGCAATGGTCTAGCTGGAATGCACTAGCTAAGGATTTTGTCGAACGGTTTGCCTACAATGTGGAGATCGTTCCTGATCGTTATTCTTTGGAGAGAGTTAAGCAGAAATCAACTGAAAGCTATCGTGAATATGCGTATAGGTGGAGAAAAGAGGTCGCCCGAGTTCGACCTCCCATGTCTGAGAAGGAGATCGTTGAAGTGTTCATACGCATTCAAGAGCCAGAGTATTATGACAGGATAATGTTGCTCATTGGAGAAAAATTTGCAGAGATAGTCAAGGTAGGTAAGGCTATAGAAGATGGGATTAAAACCGGAAAGATTTCTCGCGTTGTCGCCTCAACCGAATCTTCAGGATTGTTGAAAAAGAAAAGAGAGGATGTGTCTTCTATTTCATGCGCATCTGATGGAAAATGACACTTCAGAAAATCCTCACCTTACAAAGGTTATCCTCGAGCTCCACAAAATTTATATCCAGCTTATTATACCCAATCAGGTTATCAAAGTCCACCATCGAGTTACCAAATTTTACCTCCTAATTATCAAACTCCACCAGCGAGTTACCAAATTCCATCTCTTGTTTACCAGACTCCATCTCCATATTACCAAAATAACCATCCATATTACCAAGCTCCATCAGTTAATTGTTCAAATATCCAATCAAGTTACCAAATTCCACCCCCGTACTACCAAAATACCCCTCCTAGCTACCGAGCTCCACAATACCCAAGTTTCCAAACGCAAGCACCATCTCACCAAAATCCTCCAAACTACCGTCAAGTACCTTCACATCCAGGAAATAATTACAATCCTCCTTGTGAGAAGAAACCTTCTAGAGTCTTTACTCCTTTGGTTGAGAGTCGAACACAACTTTTTGAGAGATTGAAATCGGCTGGCCTGATACAAACAATTGATCCAAAAAACATCAATGTCAACTCCAAGCTTTATAGACCCGATCTTCACTGTGCTTACCATTCAAGAGTTGCTAGGCATATTACTGAGGATTGTATCAACTTGAAGCATAAAATTCAAGACTTAATAGACCAAAAGGTCGTCACTCTTCAAACTGCCACTTCTAATATCAATAGTAACCCCATGCCGAATCATGGAGGGGTAACTATTAATATGGTTGAAGTCGAAGAAGATTTGAATGTGAAGAAAGTTATAATCTCAGTCAACCTTGAAAAGCTTGAGAAAGTTGTAGCCTCTCCAACCAAAAGAGAGAAATCCAAATTTGTGATCATGGCACCTCATCAAGCTTTTGCTTTGGTGCCGAAAGATGGTCAGAGCAAGCAGAAGATCGATCAAGCTTTGCCAAAATCATTGCCTCACTTATACAGGCCTTTTCCAATGCAAAATGGTTTAGGGGAAGGAATAAAAAATTTGTTCAAAGAAGGTGATATTGTGCTTGAAGAGATGATCGAGACATCAGTCATACCAGACGGTGAGTCAAAGGAGAAAATGCCTAATTGGACATCCACTTCGCTCTTGACTCCTAGCTCATCTTGGTAGACATAGACATTTTTTTTTATGTTATTTCTAAAATTGGTGGTGTTTTGAATAAGGCTCGAGACCCATCATTTACTCTATTTTTGTCTTACTATGTTTTAATCTCCCTTCTTATATTTTGAAAAAAAAAAGAAGGTAAAATGATTTATCGTCACGGCCAAAATTCTTATTTTCTTATTTCAAATGAAAAATTTCTTTATTGCGAAAATTTTGCTTTTCCTGCTTTATATTCCAATCTAACAATTTCTATATATGATTTCAGTGAAAGTATTTTCAAATCTGTCAATATCATGTCATGTCATAAGCCGAATGAACAAAATGGGGTAGATGCAGACGAATTTGAGGATCACAATGAAATGATCATGGTACCTAAACACCTGATTGAGGAATTCAGACAGTTCGAGAGTCACGATGAGCCGAATTCAGAAAAGATTAGAATAGTGAATCAGGAAAATGATGAATGCATCAAAGAAATCAAAATTGGCGTATATTTGACAGAAGCACAGGAAAGAGAACTCACCAATTTGCTTAAAGAACACATCGATACATTTGTTTGATGACATTGCGTGGTTGAACATGAACATTGGATCTCACAAGTCACCAATCTACTTAAATGATGTAAGAAGATAGAATGTTTGAAGACTCGATTTCTATCTTTTCCTTACAATCGCTTTTATTTGCTTGTAATCGTTTATGTTTAGAATTTATCCTTTTGTAATGGACTGCGTCTGACCTGAATTCTCAAGAATGAGATACGTAGGTGGCCTATGTCGGCCTCGGTCACCCCTTTATCCCTTTTTAATGCTTCATTTTGTACTTGAACTACGTTTGACTTGATTCCTGCTTCAGTGGGATACGTAGGCGCCACAACGGTTCGGTCTTATCTTCCATAAGATTTCTATTTTTTTTTACAATAGAAACCGAGACAGAATTTTTGAGAAGGACTCAAAAAATTCTCAAGAAGAAGATCTATATACATTGAGAGTTACAACTGGGACAGAATTTTTGAGAGGGTCTCAAAAATTCAACGAGTCATAAATCAACAGTTCGAGATACTCAAAGACATCTAACTGGACAGAGATTTTTAGGATGGCCTCAAAAATTTCTTCAAGCATCAATATAAGTTTGTGGTCAATTTTGAATATTTGGAGCATGATTAGAAGTTTAAAACTAACTTCAAATGATCTCTGACATCGTTAAGGTTCATAAGTTAACTCCAACAATCTCCGACATATTTGAATTTCAGAGTCAAACTACAAAACTTCCCGATTATAGTAAATTTCGGGAGAACCATGTCAGAAATTTTCCAAGCTTTAAGGATCTTTGAATTCTCCAGAACAAACTATCGGACACACCAATGTTTTGGACCAACGACGTTCATTTAAGCTTGACGTGACATGACACTTGACAGTGACCTTTTTCAGTTACAACTTTTTGAAAACCCTTTTCTTAAAGATTTTATCTATATGTTTCAAATATTTTTGCATAAAATATTGTCTTGTCTACCGAGAAGCAGAAGATCAGAGCGATCAACTGAAGATGGCAAGACAAGGAGCAAACGATTGAAGAAGTCAACACAGATCAGTTTGTTTTAAAAACTCACAATTTTTCTGTGGATGCAGGTTTATAAGATTGCCTCAAGTTCATCATATTTCTCCATTCAACGAATATGGAAAAGTTAAAAGGGCGAGGTGCTCCCCAAAATTGACAACTTTTCTGTGAAAAATGAAAGTCATCGGAGTTTCTCAGAAGAAAAATAAAGAGTTCAGAATACGAGCAACAACACCTCGCTCAAATTCCCAGCAAAAACCTGAGCCACATCGAAAACAAAGTGTTCAAAATGGGAACAAGTGAAAGCACCACTCTCAACATATACAAGCATCTTCAATGACACGAGATTACATTTTTTTAGCATTAAGTATGTTTGAAGAATATTCATGAATTACGTCGATATAAGATGCGGTAATGTGAACTACCCAGAGGGACATCGTCTTTACCACCCCGAATGGCCATTCCTAGAGTATTATCAAATGAGATAGTATCATCACCCAGTGGGACATCATTGTTATTTTATCAATGGAATATTATCATCCTATCGACGGAGCAACATCATCATCATATCATTATCATCATCCTACCAATGGATCAAAATTATCCTACCAACGGATCTTTTTCAACATCATCATCATCCTATCAATGGAGTAGCATTATCATCCTATCGATGGAGCATCATCATCATCCTATAGAAGGATTAACATTATCATCCTATCATTATCGTCATCCTATCAATGAGGAATCATTATCCTATCAATGGAGCATCAACATCATCATCCTATCTATGGAGCATCATCATCATCCTATCGATGGAGCAACATTATCATCCAATCAATGAGGAATCATTATTATATCAATGGAGCATCAACATCATTATCCTATCGATGGAACATCATCATCATCCTATCGATGGAGCATCATTATTATCCTAGCAATGGAGAATCATTATCCTATCAATGGAGCATCAACATCATCATCATATCATATAGCAGTATTATCCTACCAATGGATCCACAGCATCCTACCAATGGATTATCGTCATCTTACTAATGAAGAATCATCATCATTGTTTTCATCAGCAAAAACGACATCAAAAGAACTATCAACATATTACATCAGCCTATTTTTATTACTTTGACATCAAATTAAGAATACATTGAAGATTATATCACAAGTATAATCTACAAGCTTTATTTGCTTCACGTCAAACCCGATAGAGTTGACGTCATATGTTCAAGGAGAGCAATTAAGTGTCGACACGGTAAAAGACACTATCTCCCATCTGAATAACATTTTCTATGCTAATGAGTTTTATCTCAGTTTTTGTCGAGAGCATCCGAAAGGATGAATTCTCAAAGAAAACCATAGGTGTAGACGACATCAAAAAGGATGCAGCACAACGTGGAACTTTTTCTTAGCAGCGAACTGGGACATAGTCCAAAGAGGAGTGCCAAAATCTCAGGACGCGAGTAGAGGAGTGACTTCCGCCACAATCAAACCACACCCTTATCAGAAGGCATGTGGGTTTTTCTTAGATTTATCAGTTCCTGTTTTGCATCCGGAAAATTTTGGGTTCACTGGAAGCAATTTTCCAATCTGAGTGACAATGCACCAAGAGCTTTGGAAATTCTGTCCGTGTAAGTTCTTACTTATGGATGTGAAGAGCTCCGCATTCATGGCTAAGAGGTTGCAAGCCTCATTTTCATACTTGACTCACTTTGTCGCTTTTCCGGAACCAAAGGTGATCTAGCATAATAGATTTCCTTTCCAACCGATCGAGTCGAATTACAAGCAGCCTGATTCCCTGAGTTGAGGATATGTAGGGGAGATCAATGTTGAAACTCGGCTGTATTCCAACATCCGCTCTTAAATCTTATTCCCGAGCATTCTGATTCCTTCATAATTCAATATCGGATAACTTTTGAACTCTTTCAAAATCGTGCGTTAAATTGAGCGTATCGAACTGCAAGAGGCCTGAATACTCATATACCCTAAGATATGTAGGAAACCCATTTTCGGGATTCGGCCATAATTCCTAAAGTCTGTACCAAAAAAAAACTTTTTCTAAAAGATGAAGATGTGGTCGGTCAAAATTGGATTTGTCAATTTCATTTGCCTCAGATTTCTTTCATCAATCCAAGTCAAACGAGAGACAGTTGTTGACACCCAATTTTGGACCTCCACAATTTAAATTAATCATCGATCTTCTCAAATTTCAAACGATTTGAAATAATTGATTTTTTATAAAGTTCGAATATTTTTTAAGTTACTTTTAATTAATTTTATTCTTTTTATAATTTTTACACTCTCTCTCTCTCTCTCTCTCTCTATATATATATATATATATATAAATATGTCATAATTATGTATATAATTAATATATTTTATGATTGCTCGAAAATCGTCCCAAAAAGATTTTAGTTTTACTTAAATATTTTGTTAATTAGTTTAGTTATATAATAGTTTATATTTTTGAAAATAATTAGTTTATAATTGAGTTAACTATTTTATTTCGTTAAGATTAAGAAGCTCATTAATTAATTTGTATCAATTCATCTTATTTAGTTTTTAGCCTAATCTCAAATTAAGCTCAAATTGGCTAAATTCTTAAATTCAATTGGCTATAATCTTAATCAAATGGGTCAAACTCTCAATTCCAATTTAACCTCTCTCTTACCTCACACTAACCCATTTGTGATAGACTAACTTGGGCCTTATTCCTTTTCAGCGTTATACCCATCTTCTTAATTTCCAATTAAACAAATAACTCAACCCACTTCTTTTGCAATCAACAACCCACCAAATTAACCCATACAATACATACGCATACATCAGTACCACAATACCGACACAGAACTCATCCTTGTACGTTTCTTCTTCCCAGAAAAACAACGAAATCCAGAATGCAGCCCAAAATCGCGAAGCTCAGCCCAGCGATACGAGCAGCGCGCGTCCCTCTCCCTCGCCCTTTTTATCCGTTCGTACAAGAGCTTTGGAAAATCGTCATTCATTGTCCAGGTGTCTCAATCGTGTTGCTCCTTTGTCCTTGCTCTTCAAATCAACAATCCTCCACTCAATTCCGTTGGAAATTCGTACTTATTCAAGCTGGCAAAAATTCGAATTTTAAATTTTGAAATGTCCTCCAAATCTGCCCGTTTCCCCCCTCCCCCCC
>JAJOOH010005872.1:0-35330 GCA_029582605.1 Solanum gracilifrons
GTAAAAGGAAACTTAATATACCAAAAATTTAAGTTTATAATAAGTGCTAATTATTCAGTAGCAATAAATGACAGAAATATAGATAAATCATTAGTATTTTAATGAAGTTTAAATGTGTGGATGTAAATAAGTTTTTCATTCCGCACTATTTTCATTATTGAATGCAATGAATTACTATGTGGCTCGTATAAGACCCCTTCGGAGTCGAATACGCCATGTTACGACTAGGGGGTACTCTCGGGTCGTGACAAACCCTAAGCCTCAAGGAGGTAATGGTTGTGGATCTTCGTTTCCCATGTCTACTTGTACAAAGTGTGGAAGGAAGCACGACGGTAAGTGCCTAGCCGATACGGATGGTTGTTATGGTTGTGGTAAAGGTTGTCAAAAAATGAAGGATTGCCCGATGCTTAAGGCTAAAGGAAGAGAGGGCAAGCAAGCTACTCCTAGTGGTTAGAGTTGCAATGCTCCTAAGCAAAACCTCTTCTATATCTTTGAGACTCAAAGTGAACAAGAAGGTTCTCCCGATGTGGTTAATTAGTGGTATGCTGAAATTTTTCCAACATGATGTTTATGTTCAACTTGATCCCGATGCTACCTTATCTTTTGTGATGCCATATGTGGCTATGAGCTTTGACGATCTCCCTAATGTGTTGTTAGAACCTTTTCCTATATCTACTCCTGTCGGTGATTCTATTCTGGCTAAGAGGGTCAATAGAAAGTGTCCCATTACCTTATCCCATAAAGTTACTCTTGTTGATTTGGTAGAGTTTGATATGTTAGACTTTGATGTGATTCTTGGTATGGATTGGTTACACTCATGTAATGCTTCTATTGACTATAGAACTCGCGTAGTAAAGTTTCAGTTCCCAAATGAGCCTATCCTAGAGTGGAAGGGGGAAGTTCTATGCCGAAGGGTAAGTTTGTCTTTTATCTTAAAGATAGAAAGATGATTTCTAAAGGTTTCTTTTACCATCTAGTGAGCGTGAGGGATGTAGATTCTGCAACCCTTTCTCTTCAGTCGGACCCCATTGTAAATGAGTTTTCGAAAGTGATCCTAGATGACTTACCCGGTATTCTTCCCGAGCGGGAAATAGACTTCAGTATTGACCTTCTCCCAGATACGCAACCTATCTCTATTCTTCCTTACCGTATTTATCCGATAGAACATAAGGAGTTGAAAGATTAGTTGAAAGATTTATTGGATAAGGGTTTCATCCGACCGAGTATCTCTTAATGGGGGTGCTCCTGTTTTATTCGTTAGAAAGAATGATGGTTCTCTTGGTATGTGTATCGATTATCGATAACTGAACAAGGTGACCATTAAGAATAAGTATCCTCTTCCAAGTATAGATGATTTATTTGACCAACTTCAAGGGGCAAGTTATTTCTCTAAGATTGATCTCCGATTGGGTTATCACCAATTAAGGGTGAAAAATGATGACATTCTGAAGACAAATTTTTGAACTCAGTATGGTCATTATGAGATTCTAGTAATGTCGTTTGGGTTGACTAATGCTCCAGCGACATTTATGGACTTGATGAATAAGGTGTTTAGATAATACCTTTACATGTTTGTGATTATGTTTATCCATGATATTTCAATCTATTCAAGGAGTGAGAATGAGCATGTTGACCATTTGAGGATCGTATTGCAATTTCTTAAGGACCAACAACTTTTTGCAAAGTTTATCAAATGTGAATTTTGGTTAAGCTCTGTAGCTTTCCTTGGTCATATTATTTCTAGTAAGGGTACAAAGGTAGATCATAAGAAGAAAAATGTGGTCAATAGTTGACCTAGACCTCTAGCTCCCTCGGATATTAGAATTTACTTGGGTTTGGCCGGTTACTATAAAAGCTTTGTTGAGGGTTTCTCTTCAATTGCCTCTCTTTTGACGGATTTGACTCAAAAGAAGGATAAGTTTGTGTAGTCCAAAGCTTGTGAAAAGATTTTCCAAGAATTTAAGGATAGACTTACTTCCGCTTCGGTGTTGACCTCACTGGAAGGAGCAGATGATTTTCTGGTGTATTGTGATACCTCGAGAATTAGGTTAGGGTGTGTGCTTATGCAAAATGGGAAAGTTATTGCCTATGCCTCAAGGCAACTTAAAATACATGAGAAGAATTATCCTACTTACGACCTTGAGTTAGCGGCTATCGTTTTAACCATAAAGATTTCGAGACACTATTTGTATGGAGTACATGTAGATGTGTTTACTTATCAAAAGAGTTTGTAATATTTGTTTAATAAAAAAGATTTGAATCTTTGCCAAAGAAGTTGGCTTGAGTTATTGAAGAATTATGACATGAGCGTCCTTTATCACTTCTATAAAGCTAATGTGGTAGCTGATGCTCTTTGTCGGTTATCTATGGGTAGTGTTGCTCATATTGAAGAGGGAAATAAAGAGTTAGTTCGAGATGTTCATAGATTGGCTTGAGTAGGTGGTCAACTAGTGGACTCCACCAAAGGTGGTGTTATGGTCCACAATGGTTCCGAATCATCTTTCGTGGCGAATGTGAAAGCCAAGCAAGGTCTGATCCCATTTTGGTACAATTGAAAGAGTCAGTGC
Source organism: Solanum gracilifrons (assembly GCA_029582605.1). NCBI lineage: Eukaryota > Viridiplantae > Streptophyta > Magnoliopsida > Solanales > Solanaceae > Solanum > Solanum gracilifrons. The sequence continues at coordinate 2,568 of JAJOOH010005872.1, forward strand.
TTAAGAGATCAATTGAGGCTTTCTCCCAAGGGGGAGATGGGGTACTTATATACCAAGGTCGGTTATGTGTTCCAAATGTGGATGACTTGAGGAAACAAATTTTAGCAGAAGCCCATAGTTTGCGATATTCCATTCACTTGGGAGCCACCAAGATGTATCGTGATTTACGGGAGGTCTATTTGTTGAATGGGATGAAGAATGATATTGTGGGATTTGTGGCTAAATGTCCAAATTGCCAACAAGTAAAAGTTGAGCATTAAAAACCAGGAGGTTTGTCCCAAGATATTAGCATTCCTACTTGGAAGTGGGATGATTTGAATATATACTTTATAGTTGGTTTCCCTCACACCCGACGACAACATGATTCGATTTGGGTGATAGTAGATGAGATGAAAAACTTAGCTTATTTCCTTGCCGTTAAGGTTTCCTACTCGGCGGATAACTATGCCAAGTTGTACTTTAGACAAATGGTAAGATTTCATTGAGTGCCTTGGTCAATTATTTCTAATCGTGGTACCCGATTCACTTCTTAGTTTTGGAAGTGATTCAAAAAAGGGTTTGGCACTAAGGTTAAGCTTAGCACGACTTTTCATCTCCAAACCGATGGGCAGGCAGGGCGTACGATCCAAACTTTGGTAGATATGTTAAGGGATTATGTAATGGATTTTAAGGGAAATTGGTATGTCCATTTTCCGTTGATTGAGTTTGCCTACAATAATAGCTAACACTTGAGTATCGATATAGCTCCATTTGATGTCCTATATGGTAGGAGATGTAGATCACCGGTAGGTTGGTCTGAGGAGGGTGAAGTTTCTCTCATATGTCCTGAATTAGTACAAGAGGCCATGGATAAAGTTCAGCTTATAAGGGAAGAGTTGAAAACGACTCAAATTAGACAAAAGTCATATGCCGATGTGAGGAGAAGGGATCTAGAGTTTGATGTTAACGATTGGGTTTACTTGAAAATCTCACCCATGAAGGGTGTAATGAGGTTTGGTAAGAAGGGGAAGCTTAGTCATCGGTATGTAGGCCCATATCAAATTTTGAGACGTGTTGGTAGGGTTGCTTATGAGTTATATTTGTCATGTGAGTTCTCATCGGTGCATTCGGTTTTCAATGTCTCTATGCTTAAGAAGTGTGTTGGAGATTGGACATCCATAGTTTCCCTAGAAGGCTTGGGAGTTGATGAAAGTTTCTCTTATGAGGAAGTTCTAGTTGAGATTTTGAATCGGCAAGTTAGGAAGTTGAGGAAAAAGGAAGTATCTTCCATGAAGGTTTTGTGGAGGAATCAATTAGTTGAGGGTGTTACTTGGGAGGCCGAGGCCGATATGAAGTCCCGATATCCTCATCTTTTTCCTTCTACTCTTATTCTAGTTTGAGTTAATGAGTTTTCTCTAGGTTTGACATTTATTTTAGGACTCATGTGTTCTATGTATTTTCATGATTTTCTTATGTGATGCATGTTCAAGAAAAAACTCGTGTTTTGAAAGAAAAAGAGTTTATATGATTGATTTTCCTTATGTTGTTGTGCATTGAGTATGAGTTGCCTATAGACTTTATGACATGAATTGATAAACATGCTTTAGATATGATTTTTGAGAGTAAATTGCATATGAGCTCCATGATATTGTGTTGAGCATGCTTTTAGCTTGGAGAAGGTAGTTACTCCTTGAAAATGAGTAATGTTGAAATTTCATGCATATTGGGTGATACACCATGAGTTTACGGTATTTTCGATGCATTTCACTTAGAGTTTGTGTGTGTCTTAGGCTATTTGTTATTAGATATAATAGTATTTTATGTAATATTTGCAGGAAATTAGTTCGGAAGAAGTTGTGAGAAAAAGGGACTGAAATGGTAATAACAACGATCGACGAAGTTAACCACAGACAGTAGGTACAGTGACGGGCCATAGGTGATGATGCATAGGTGTGAATTCAAGGAAGTCTGACCAAGTGTGGAACCACACATGCAAATGACGCCCCATAGAGTGAATGACGGTCCGTCATGCACAACCATCAGTTTGATCAGAAGGATTGATTTCCAATACTTGAACCACATAGGTGACCCACAGACCATAGATCGACCCACGGTCCGTAGGTCCTATCATTTGTATAAACCACATCCTGAACCAATTTTCCTTATTTTCGTTTCCTACTTTGTTTAGGGTTTAAATACTATAAATATTAGTTGTTATTTCAATTTTCGGGAGTTAGACCCTATAAGAGACTTTTGTTTTTGTCTTTTGGAATTATTTTGCAAACTTCGACACTTTAATTCCGGAAGCTAGTTTATGCAATTTGCACTTTGAATTTCAATTCAAGATTTCGGTTTTCATCTATTCTAATTGTAAGTTCATTATTTCTTTTAGTAACCCTAATATGAATTGTAAATTCTCAAGCATGAGTAGCTAAATCCACAACTAGGGTTGTGGGAACCATGAGAAATTAACAATGTATGAATAATAACTAAGTAATTCTTGAATAGTGTTTATGCTTGTATTGTTAATCCTTTCAATTAGAGGTCTTTTAACGTAGACCAATGTTAGAACTCGCCTCTTTCCTACTTCTCTTACCAAGGGGGTAATGAATGAGAAAAGGATTAAACAACAGAGATTTAGTTATGGATTTTCTGCTATCTAATAGTCTGACTTTAATTAATTGACGTGTGAATGAATACCCAACTCAATTGACACGATGACTAAGCTGGGGTAAAGGTAAGGGTAAGTAAAGCACACACCCGTAGACTTACCAAGTTTCAAGGTGAAAGTTCCTACTTGGATTACCAATCTCCTAGGGATACCTAACTTATCAGTCTTGCATGTAAAACACTAGGATATAAATACTATTATTAGGAATACTGCGTTAAGAGCTTGTGGGGAACACATATATCCTAGTTTTCATCTTATATTGATATCTCAACTATGGATCTTGTATACTTGTTACTTATTAATTCAAACCAACAATATGTTATTTTATTTACAAAACCCCCTTTTGTTTTCTTTTTTCGGAAATAGTTTGACTAAATGAATATAATTGTAAGTTAGGTTTAAGTCTAAAGCATATTCCTCGTGGGATCGACCCTAACCTAACAGTTAGGTTATTAATTTGGCAACGACCGCTTATACTTGATTTTACGTTTTCATTTTATTTTTGTTTTCTATAGGTTTCAAATCTAGTGTATGCCAAGTACATAGAGTAGAGGAAATCCCCTGACGCCCTACGTTCCAGAATTATGGAGAACTTTGAGAAGAATGGTCGGAAGAGGCATAAATCTTGAGTTACAGAATGATCTCATCGAAGAGGGTCAAGGGGATGGAGCTGATCTTCAACCTTCTAGAGTTATAAACGTACCCGCTCAAGTTCAGGGTGGTCATTGAATAAAAAATGCAAAAAAGGTGCAAAACCATCCAACACCGAGGTTTCGTGATCACTACAGGGTTAACTATGACACGGTTGGATCAACTTAGGCTAGTGTTCTCCCTCCACTACCTCCAGGACATACATTTGTGGTGACCAGCAGTCTTATACAAATGCTTACAATAAGAGGGTAGTTCACTGGGTTACCTTTGGAAGATCCATACGCTCACATGGCTAAATTGACAAGTGTCTGTTCTAGTAGCATGGGGTGACATGATTTGGATATGAACGTTATAGGTTTGAGTGTATTCCCACTTTTTTTGACTGGTGATGCTGCCGTGTGGTTATCTGAGTTGCCATACATTTTGATATATACATGGGACCAACTGCATAAGGTGTTCATGGCGAGGTATTTTTCGGTGTATAAGAAGTTGAATTACAAAGATAGACTAAATAACTTCATGGTACTACCTAGAGAGTCGGTAAGCAGTTCATGGGATAGGTTCGCTGGATTCATGAGGAGTGTTCCGAATCATCGCATAGATGATGAATCACCGAAGGAGTACTTCTACAGGGGACATTATGACAATGGAAAGGTTGTGCTAGATACTATTGTTGGAGGATCTTATGGTAAGTGCACTTTTGAGGAGATTGCTAAAAACTTGAGAGGATCTCCCAGGACAATAAAGCATGGAGCACTAGTGTCACGACCCAGGGGTACCCCCTAGATGTAACATGGCATACTTGACCCCAAAGGGGTCTCATACCAACCCTTAACATAATCATAACATAAGATACTAGAAAAGTACGGGAAAATTTAAAACTTTCTTTAGAACCAATCAATTGAAAACATTTTCATAAGCAAACAGAAGTCTTTACTAACTCTTTGTATCAAACCTTCTACTTAAACTCATGAATAAAAGTCTTGGGACGCAGCCCATATAAAGTAAAAAACATAAGAAAATGACATAAAGGTAACATAAGGGGTTTGTCCTCGAAGCTATGAGGACTCACCAATTCTTCAACTCTTCTTGCACCTTAGAAACCTAGCCTCCAAAGCAACTCAATCTCCAACACCCTACATTTGATTATAATGTAGGCAATATGCATTAGTACAAAATGTACCAAGTATTAAAGCTAGCACAACATCATAAGAACATCTTAAAATGGTTAGTCAACATGAGACATAAGCATAAGAGATAATAACATGGTCATAACATAATCATCATAATCATAGCATGGTCTCCAACATAAGCATCATATAAACATAAGCCAACATAAGACATAGTTAATGAGCATAGGATATAAGTCATACTCATATAAGCATAATTGACTTTTAGTCATCTATACCATAATTTCACCATTCTCAAGTAACCTCAAAAGCATACATGTGCAAAGCATGGATAGCATCCCATAACACCACCCAAGCCAAGTATCACTTTTTGGTCATCTTAATCATAGCCTATAGGCATGGTTAAGTCTTAAGTTTTTCTATCATAAGGGCACCATACTTCTAAGTAACCTCAAGACACTCTTGTGCAATGCATGAAAGGCATCCCATAATACCCTTAACACTAAGCATAGCCTTGAAGTCATATTAGTCATACTCACCCTCCTTTGGTCTCATTATTAGTTTAACTCTCATAACTAAGGGAATCACTCACCTTTAGTCAACTATAGCAAGGAAGGAAACTATGGCACAATCCTATCTCAACTCATCTCTTTAATAACCCTAAGTCATACTTGTGCAATGCATTCATAGCATCCCATAATCCTAATCATGCTAAGTACCAGTTTTAGGTCCTCTTAGTCCAAGTTATTGGTTTGGAACATAGTTCTTCTCTTTAACTTTAGAACACTATGAGGTTCTCTCTTAAGCATATCTAAGTTTATTGTTAGGTTGAACCCTAATAGATACTCCTTTTAGTATGTATAAGTTCCTTACTCATATGGACCCTATGTGTCACGACCCGAGAGCACCTCCTAGTCGTAACACAACATACTCACCCCCGAAGGGGTCTTATACAAGCCTCATAGCATTGATTCATCGCATAGGTATTAGAAATAGTATGGAATTAAAACTTTTTGTTTAAAAACCATAAAATCTAAAGACATTCATTTAAATTGCAAGTGGAAGTCTATATCTCACATGGCCATCTTAGACACAATCTTTAACAATATAGGGACACAACCCTTACAATAGAAATCTAAAGTAGTCTATTACATGAACAAAAAGAAACTTCTAAAAAAGACACTTGTCCTCGAACTATGAGGACGTACCACTTGATCTTGGAAGAATAGCAATCCAAGCACTTCAATCTAGATAGAAGCAATCACTTTCCGGAACCTACACTTGTAGCAAAAACATAGAAGAATGGGTAAGCACACAAAAATGTACTAAGTTTGACGACCATTCAAAAACATGCTTAAAAGGACATTTTTGGTTGAAAGTCATGTTTTATGCCATTTTAGTAAAACTTTCATGAACATTGATAAAACGGGGCATAAAATAAGTCACAACCAACATACAAGTCACATTTTCACATTTGAGAAAAATCACATATATACCTTTACCATTACATTGAGCTTACACCTCTAGTAATCCTCAAGCTATACCTTGTGCAATATATGGATAGCGTCCCATACCACCACCCACACAAAGGTACCACCTTAAGGTAACCAAAAGTGAACTTACCATTCATCCTTTCCACCTTTACATAATAAAGAATCTAAGAGACATAAACATTACATGAATCACCTCATCATATTAAGACCAAAATCTATGACAACTCTAAGTCATAGTTATGCAATGTGCAAGTAGAATCCCATACTACTTGTTCTTTGGAGTCACCTTAGACATGGCAAATTCATAAAAATAAGTCATGACAAGGAAGTAACTTATAATAAAATCCAAGTATAGCATGCATCATTACTTTAGACATTCAAATCAACATTCTTTATTAGCTTCATTTAGAGGACTTTCATTCATTAGTCATTAAGACATAGAGAACTCACTATTTCCCTCTTGAAGCCTACTCGTGCCATGTATGGATAGCGTCCCATACTACTACCCACACTCGTAGAACTCCTCAAGAAACTATAATGCACATCTCACATGATGGGAATTAGCGTTTAACTGACATAGACCATGAGAGCTAGATCATGGGATCCGATGTACTATACCACATCGTAAGGGTTAGTCTACTTGCCTAAGGTAAGCTGGTATTTAGCTTAACTGGATCCACTAATTATCCTATATGGGCACATAGTTAAGGGACAAGGATATTAATACTAGATACCCCACCTCAACTCACGTGAGGGCATCCATCTCAATAAATTGCTACTAGAAACCCCACCTCAACTCACGTGAGAGCTTCCATCTCATTCAATATCCTCTCGGTGCTTAGCCTACATTCACATAGAGTATTTTAACATTCATTACATTTAGGGATAAGAGATTGTTACTAGATACCCCACCTCAACTCACGTGAGGGCATCCATCTGAACGCAACATTCCTTCATTTTATAGCTCATAGATTCAAAGATGAGAATAGCCTTTCATCTAAGAATCCCATTATCGTTCATTAGTGCAAGATCGAGAATATCCTTTCAATCAAAACATCATTATCATTCATTAGAGTACAATTGGGAATAGCCTTTCAACAAGTATATCATCATTAACAGTATCATTGAACTTCATTCATTCTTCATTCACTAGTGTTAATAGAGAGATAACATTCAATCCTAACACAATCAGCTTCTAGACATGATCATCATTCATTTATTTAAATCACACACATGCATCATATCACAATTATGAATTTACCTCCATATTTAAGGTACAAGGAATATATCCATCAATTCAATACCACAATATAAAAGTAATTAAACACCTCCACCTTTCAAGTGGATCAACATCGCTAACACAATTCTACTACAACATGCAATTCGGTCAAACTTGCCCTTTCAAGGCTATGATCACAAATCCTCAATTCACAAAATATTTACCATAATTAGGCATAGATGATGATACAATTCAACAATCCAAATTAATCTAGGCATAAATCCATCAACATTCATTCATAATCAACAAACCCACTTCATATGACACAATTTAGGAATTGAGAGAAATCATGGGTTCGTAGAGTATTTTCATCTTAAATCATCAATTTAACATCAATATAATCATAATTTATCATTTGAAAACGTTTGATGTAAGAACCCATGAGATTGAGTAAAACCTAGGGTTTTTGTGAAACTTGAAAACTTTGAAACTTCTTTAAAATTAACTCTAGGGTGAACGCTAACCCTAGATGAAGGATCACCATACCATTTAGTTGAAGAATCCCACAAAAATATACCCAATAGCCTTCCTCTTCAACCCTAAGCTTTCTTTTTCTATTGGCCTTAAATGGAGTTCTAGAGAGAAGATACTTTGAGAGAGAGGGGTTTTGATTTTGGGAAATTTGAAGAATGAAATCTAAAATAGTATTTTATTGTTTTAATATTATTAAAATACCTAAATACACAAAAAATAACCGTCCAAGCACTTAAAAAGACTTAGGGTGAATTTACCAACTCACCCCTAGCTTGGTCGTGTCCTTGACAGCAAACCAGGTCCAATTGAGGGACCACCATCCACGGACTGTGGATGGGTTGACGGACCATACTGGTCATCCCTCAATTGGGGTTGTGACTTGGTTTGGGGACCCTTGACCTACGGAGGCCATCCACGGGGCGTGGATGGACCTACGGGGTGTGGACCCCTTCCGTAGGTCACAAAACTTTGGCAAACTTTCATCAAATATATTGGGACAACCTTGGGGGTTAAGCTTAGGGTCCTCCTCAAGGACCCCTAGGGTGATCCATGGGGAGTCATACATTGACTTTTAACCCTTAAACGCCTCAACCATGACTCGGAACAACATACAACAACCTCAAACCTGGAAACAAACTCACACACTCACTAGTTAGGCTCTAGTTTCACTAGTTCATTTTTAGGGTCGTTACACTATGAGATACTACCTTAAGAATATCTAGGTCCATTCATACTTTTGAACACTATGAGGTACTTCATTAAGTAAGTCTTAGTTCATTTATTCTTTAGAACACTATGAGATGCTTCTGTAAGCATGTCTTAGTTCATTGGATATGGAAATTGCTACTAGAAACCTTAACTCAACTATGTGAAGGCTTCCATCTCCTGAGACCTAACTTTGGGAAAACCCACACTCTACTATGTAAGAGTTCCCCTTTTAAGTTTTAATAGTCCTCACATCAACTAGGTGTGGTTCTCCTTTCTAATTGGAGCCCGGACCCTACCTTGTGTGACACTCCATCTCATCTTCAATATCCACTTGAGGCCAAGCATACACCCCAAGATTTACTTGTTAAGCCTTTCTTAACACTCATAACTCATGGAAGAGTGTCCTTGACAACCAATCCATGTTCAAATGATTCTATCACTTCATACTTTCAAGCATTCATAAGATAGGTTAGGTGAGTATAGGTCTTTCACCATAATCCAACCTATTAGACTTCTATTTTTTTAAGACTTTACTCTCAAAGCCTTTACATCAATAGTTGATCACATTAGCTTCACCCTAAAGCCGTAGCTATCATGATCACAACCTCACTATCAAGGTTTCTTTCTTAATTTCTTCTTTATACCTAGATTTTAAGGTATTTTGATCACATATTTCATTACTAGGTGATTCTAGTCTTAGCTGATCCTAAATGTTCAATTCTAACTTTACAAGTCAAGCTCAATCATATTCAACAAGGTCTAGTTCAATTCTTAATTATATGATCCTCACTTTGATCAATTACTACACATGACATTGATTTAAGAAGGTTACTCATGAACTTTCAATTTCACCTCTAATGGCATAAACCCACAAAACATGTAACTCATCAATAAAACTAGGTTTAATCATAGAATTCACATTATTTCATCATAATATCAAAATTCAATGCTAAATTAACCATAAATAAGTATTACCGAACCCTTTGGAATCATACCCAACTATACCCACACATTGGAAGTAACCCTAGCTTAGATTGGGGTTCTTCTTCACAAATTAGGTGAAATCCTAGGGGACTCTATGGGTGGAAGAACCCATAGATGAAAATCTAAACATAACCTTAATCTATTCCCTAGCAGAAGCCTTTAGCAATGGAACCTTTGTTCTTGACCTTAGCTTCAACCTCTAGCTTCTTCTTCAATGGAGGTTTTTCTAGAGAGAGAAATATTTGAGAGAGGAGTGATTTGGGGTTTTGATTTGGGTCTTGTGTAAAGTGACTTAAAATTGGGGGCTAAAGACTTAAAATACTCTAAATAGGTGAATAAAACACATATAAAACGACCCCAGTAATTAACAAAACCTTTTGGAAATTACCTAAGTACCCTCAACTAGGAAACCCCTTCCCAGGGGTCACCCCCCTCTTCACGAGCCATCAAGGGCACCACGGCTCGTGCTGGTGCCCCTGTTCCCTTGACCAGTACCTTCCCTTCACAAGCCAAACTCCCACACCTCTAAGGCATGACCACGTGCCTTACCACGAGCCGTGGTCATGACCACAGGCCGTGAAGTGGCTCGTGGTCCCGTAGGCAGTAGCTAAGCCCAAATATTCCATCTCCCACAAGGCTAAGGGGTCTTCATGGACCCCTTCACGGACCGTGGTCAAGACCACTGGTCGTGAAGGTGGTCGTTAACCCCTTGGGTAGTAGCTTGCCAAGGTTGGGAAGCCTTGGTCCCTTGGCTTAGGCATGCCCTTTTGCCTTGGCACTTGCCCTCCCCATGCTCAACCAAACTCTAAATGGTCTTCTAAGCTACGAGGTCTAACACGTACCTTGACGTTCAACTACTAACCCCTCATTCTAAGCACGAAAAGTCTCATCTAAAACTCTAATCCACAAACATCAAATTCTAGAACCCTAGCTTAAGGCCTTAGTTTAGTCTACTAGTTTCTGGGTTGTTACAATATCTCCCTCTTGGGAACATTCATCCTCGAATGACGATTATAAACACTTCTTAAAGGAAACGAATCAAGACTACCAGCCCATCATGCATGCAACATATCTAATGCACATAAACAAGGAGGAAAAGTTCAATTCCCACCAAACATACTGCATGCAACAAAAAGAAGTAGGAACTTCATCAAACAACCCATTTATGCATGACATTCTCATAACTAGTCATATTCAAGGAGGAAATACCATATCCTAGTCATCACATGCTCAACATACTCTCATGGAGCCCATACGCAATTTATTCTCAAAATTACTCATTTCAAGGAGGAATCTTTCAACTCCAAAAACTAAAGCATGCTCAAATACTCATCTCATGAAGTCTATATTAAACTCTACTCAAATTTACTACAACATGAGGAAAATAATGCTTATAAGTCTTTTCTAACAAGACCGATGCATTTTCATGAACATACCTATAAGGAAATCATGGCAACACACAAATACACAATAACCTTACTAAGTAGGCACACTATCTCCCCCTTGGGAGTAAGCCTACTCAAACTCTTCTAAACATAATTCATAACATAAGTCAACAATGAAGCATCATACATATTAAAGACAACTTCAAGACCATCATAACGAGTCACCAAAGACAAGAAATCCAGAGATTTACTAAAGCATGAAACACATACGGGAAGGGACATGAGGACATCACTCTTGATCTTCTCTAGATTGGAGAGCAAACAACCTATTTTTCTTTTGAGCACTATCATCCAAACCATTAGAGAAAACTTTGTTATCATCCCTTCCCTTAGCCTTAAGAACCGAGCAATCTCTCATCTTGTGCCCTTCCTTACCACACCCATGGAAACCATCCATGTCGGCTAGGTACTTACCATAATGACTCCTCCCACACTTGGAGCAAGTAGACTTGGGAAATGGAGACCCACTACCCTTCTCTTGGTCAAACCTAGGGGTGTTGGAAGAATCTTGACCGGAATACCTTGGTTTAGTCCTAGGCCTATCTTGTTCATCAGACTTAGCATTAGAAAAGTTCCCATCATCAGTTATAGCTCTTTTCACCTCCCTATTCATTTTCTTAAGCTTTTACTCCTCAATTTGTTGATCATGCACCATGAGACGGGATATATTCATACTAGGGATAAGCATTGCCAAACGACATTCATTGACCGCCAATTCGGACACTCCCATCACAAACTTATTCATCTTGGCCCTCGAATCTACCACTATGGTTGGAGCATATTTGGATAGTTGGGTGAACTTAAGGGAATACTCTTTCACACTCATACCCCCTTGCTTAAGATTTATGAATTCTTGCATTTTTAGCTCCCTCAACTGTAGGGTAAAGAACCTATCAAGGAATTCCCTTTTCAACTCTTCCTACTTTATTGGGCCCTCTCTTATCGGTCTAAAATCTTTCCATTGCTCAATCCAAATTTGTGCTACATCCCTTAATTGTAAGCTGCTAGATCCTCTTTCTCTACTGTAGTCAAGCCCATGATGGCAAGAACATTATACACCTCATCTACAAAACCTTGAGGATCTTCCTCCACTTTGGAGCCATAGAACTCCGGAGGGTTTATCCTCAAAAACTCTTTCACCCTAGAAGAAGACATCGCCCTTATTAGGTTTACCGGAGCCACCACCTTTCTATTGGATTGCGCCGTCAAGTCTTGGGCCAATAATTGCATAGAGGCCCTAAACTCCGCAATAGTGGCATTCCCAATTGGAGGGTCATTTGGATGTTGAGGAGGATCTTGTTGAGGGACTTGGTTTGGAACTTGAAAAGGAACCTCTTTCTCCTCATCACCTTTCTTAACTCTCCTAGCATTAGCCCTTGTATTAGCCATACCCTGAAAAGCCAAAGGAACGTATTAGAAGAAAAGGCCTACTAAAGCCAAACTCTACGGCATGACTAAGAGAATGAAGAAGTGAGACTTTTCCTAAGCATCCAATAGACTCCTATTCATAAAATGTGGAGCGCTTCACATTTATGAACAATACTCTACTAGATGTGGTTTGAGACAATCCTAGAACTATTCTAAACCTTTTGCTCTAATTACCAAGTTTGTCACGACCCAGGGGTACCCTCTAGATGTAACAGGGCTTACTTGACCCCGAAGGGGTCTCATAACAACCCTTAGCATAATCATAACATAAGATACTAGAAAATTACAGGAAAATTTAAAACTTTCCTTAGAACCAATCAATTGAAACCATTTTCATAAGCAAACAAAAGTCTTTACTAACTCTTTGTCTCAAACCATCTGTTTAATCTCATGAATAAAAGACATGGGACGCAGCCCATATAAAGTCTAAAACATAAGAAAATGACATAAAGGAAACATAAGGGGTTTGTCCTCGAAGCTATGAGGACTCACCAATTCTTCAACTCTTCTTGCATCTTAGAAACCTAGTCTCCAAAGCAACTAAATCTCCAACACCCTACATTTGTTTAGAATGTAGGCAATATGCGTTAGTACAAAATGTACCAAGTATGAAAGCTAGGACAACATCATAAGACCATCTCAAAATGGTTAGTCAAGATGAGACATAAGCATAAGAGATAATATTATGGTCATAACATAATCATCATAATCATAGCATGGTCTCCAACATAAGCATCATATAAACATAAGCCAACATAAGACATAGTTAATGAGCATAGGAGATAAGTCATACTCATATAAGCATAATTGACTCTTAGTCATCTGTAACAACTCGGAAAATCAATAGTCTAAACTAGAGCCTCATCGTGTGGGTTGGTAAAACTTTAAGTTGGTGTCTAGGTTGAGTTAGGATTAATGGGTGTGTTTATGTAACTTCCGGAGATGTTTAAGACCTAAACAAAGCTAAAATGAGGAAGGTAAACATCTAGGATGAAGGTAAGGACCTAAACTATCAAGGAGGGGTGAAGGAGAACCTTGTTTCCTCTTTGGACAGGTTGGCGATTGGCAGCATGGTCGCCCAAGGCACTTGGAGATGAGACAAGGTGCACTTGGTAGCCTAGTGTGCTGTCCCTCTTATCCTATTCTACTGGACAAATGGGCCAGATGGGTTGAGGGTCAACCCATGGGTTGGCGATTCACCCAACAGACCTCCCCATCGCCTAAGTGAGCTACCCACTTTGGGAACTTACTGGAAATATGGGAGAGCTTAAGGGTCATTAGGTGAGTCGCCTACGTAACTTGGCGAGCCAAGGGTGCTAAAGGGTGAGCTCAAGCGGGCCAAGCATAAAAAATGAAGTTTAAGTAAGGGCTTTTAAGTAATCTTTCCTAAACTTGAACCAATACTTTCCCACTCTTTTCCTAAAAAATATATATACTTTTCATATTCCTTCAATTTAGTTACTCCCAATTAATAAAATAAGAAACCCAAGAACATCATCCTTCTCTAAAAAATCCTCTCTCTAGACTCAAGAAGAAGAAAAAGACATTGGAGCTAGGGTTTCGAGGTTATTCCCCAAAATTCTTGGAGTTCCTTAGACAAGGTATGGTTGATTTTCATCCTTGGTAGCTATCGCCCAAGGATCCCCTTCAACTATGTTTTTAAGATATCAAAATTCCCCAATTTCTAGGATTTTCATTCTATAACATGGGTCTTCTTTCCAAAATGTTTTCATTGCTTAATTACGATTGTTTGTGACGAATTATGAATATATTGATGGAGAATTAATTTTTATGATGAGAATTCTCCAAAGGCCAATGTGTTCCTCATATTAAAAGATCTTGAATTGATATTATGGGTTGGATGATATTATGAATGTGTCAATTGAATAAATTTATGTTGATCTACCTATTGAATCATGAATTCCTTCTATATTATGTAGTAATTATATATAGTTTGGTTGATTGTGAGTTCAAGACCCTTGAAGGGCCAAGTTATGAAGGTTATGCCTCTTTATGGGAACTATGCATGAGATTATGATGTACTTAGATAGTAATGATCCTATATCTATTGTCTTTATATGGTGTTGACGACAAGATCCTTCATCCCTATTCCCATACACTTGATTATGTATGAAGTATGTATGTATGTTTATGGTAAGCTTGTGGTGTGCTTGAAAGGACCTTCTCATGATCACACTACTATTGCAATGTGAAAGGTTTACTCGCATGTTAATGTTTCTAAATCTGAAAGGAGTTTTCTCACTTAAAGAAACCTATGAGCTATTATGATGATATATTGGCATGAGTGCCTATTGTATTCTTTATTAAAAGTTAACTTAAAGTAAAGACTAATCGTGGCTTTTAAAAAGAGTTATGCATAGCACTGAGTGGATAGGAGTATGAGAGGGGTTCCTTCACGCTAGTAGTTGGGTTCACGTTACAGTGTCTCATGAGATGGAAACCCGCACGTTAGTAGTATAAGGTTTCTAGAAGCAATCTCCCTATCCCTTAACTATGTGCCCACATAGGTCTTAGCTAGTGGATCCACCCATATAGCTAGAATGTGCGTTCTACCTTAGGCAAGTAGAACACCTCTTTTTGGTGTGGGGGTAGAACACCAGAATCCATGTAGCTCACATGGTCTATGTCGGTTAATGCATTCTTTCCCTAAAGGCTAATGAATGAAATTTGGTAAGAACATGGACTTTAACTAGGACTTCTTAAGGGGTACTACTTAGTGTGAGTGAGGGTATGTGACTTCATTTGTACATTGCACAAGTAGACTCTAAGAGGGGATTTGGTAAGGTTCTCTTATGATTATGATGACTTATGAACTATGTATGAAATGGTATGTATGAATGTTATAAATGTGAATATCTTCACTTTTATGTATGTAGGTTATGACTATGGTAAGATGAAGTATGTATGTTGTTGGTGGCCTAAAGGTGATACTTGGCATTTGGTAGGGTTATGGGATCTTACCTTTGCATTGCACTAGTGTTGCTTTGGGTTGCTTATATGCTTGGGTTGGCTTATGTTTCTTCATAAATGTGCATATTGGTTTTAAAACTTAATAAAAGCACAATTTCAACTAAAATGTTCCTTTTTGTATGTTTTAAGGATTATATGCATGGCATCCATATTTATTACAATTAATTGTGCTAACCCATATTTTTTACTTTACTATGAGTGTAGGTTCCAATCGTTGGTACTTACCACTTTCTTCAAGGTGAATCTTGGGTCGACTATTCCCCCGTCTTGGTGAGTCCTCAAGGAGGTGGAGTGTCACAGCGAGCATATTAATATTGTATTAGGTAGACCGCTACACTCTCTACTCCCTTACGATGGGTTGCCGATTGTTTAGTCCCTGGATGACTTGAAGGGTTGGTTGGCTTCGATGATTTCTAACACCACCCCGAGGTGGATGGATGCAGGAGCTCCCGTTGAGAAGAGGGACATGAACATCGCCTCCAAGTTCTGGTTTGGCTTCATCAACAACACTATCATGCAATCCTAGAACGAGTCCATTATGTGCCATCCTAAGGCGGCTTGCCTTGGCTCTATCATGACCAAGAGGTGGATCGACATAGGACTGCTGACTTCGTAGGAGATGGCCATGAGAGCCAAGTAGAGTCATACCTCTCTGCCATTTCTGGTCTTGATCATTGAGCTATACCGGCGTGCTAGAGTACCTCGGGATCCTGCAAATAATATAAAAGTCATCCCTTCATCATCCACGGACATCCGGTGTATTGAGGCCGAGTTCACTCGAGAGGATGTTGATAGGAGGAGAGAAGCTCTAGGAGACACTCTTCCAGAGGTCAATGTTGACTCATTACCAACAGAGACATCTTCGCCTACTCCTACCTCGGAGCCCTCAGGTATACCCGCTCCTTCTTTCTTGTCATCACAGGCTTCAGATGCTTCTTCATCCTCCTAGCCTGCCAGGATTACCCAGGCCATGATCCTGAAGATGGGGCAGTTGGCCTGTTCAACGTATGTGAGAGCTACCTGATTGGAGAGATCCATCTCGGGGATGATTGACAGGGCCATACTAGTAGTAGCACTTAGCACCCTTCGGACATCTGTTGATGCCATGACAGTGAGAGTCACTGCTTGTGAGAGCAGACATGGGGAGGCCTCTGAGATGACGGTTTTAAAAGCCGAGATTGCAAGTTTGAGGAAGGATGTAGACTATCTTAGGTTTACTAACTTTACTTCATTATATATAGAGGGTAGATGATGAGAATGCTCTTGAAACTACCAGAGATGTGCAGGGGGAAGGCGCAACACATCCAGAGTTGGAAGCAGAGACCGAAGAAGAGTTGATATCAAGACATGCTGAGGAGACACAGGAGAGCAGATGTGAGGGCATATTCAGATACTTGCTAGATCTTATTGAGACGATTGCGCAGCTAGTGATCTAGACATTGTCGACTGAGACGTCAACATCAGCTACTAGTGGATCTGGCATTACTATTCCGTGTGAGGCTACTCTGGGCAGTGATGCCCATTTATAGATGGCTACACTAGCCACTGAGACCCCGACAGAGAGAGAGAGAGGGGCTACATAGACAAGACCCTTGTTTACCTCCCTCTATGTCTTATCATACTTTTACTGCTGATACTTTTATTTGCATTTGAGGAAATATTGGTTTTATTTGTGGTGGGGTGAGGCCCACACCTTTTGTGTTGATAGTTATGTCTTATGTATATGTTTGTGTTGTTCTGCTTTAAAATTGTGTTAAATACTGCTTTCTGTGGATGATTGAGGTCATGACTCCTTTTGTTTTTAATTGCAAAACGATATTGACCCTCCCGAAGTTTTTTGAATTTTTTGCACATTTTTGCCACCCTTTATATGCTCTTGAATGTGGCTATTCTTTTGCAAAAAATTGAGTCTGGGTTCCGATCAATACCGATGACTTGAATAGTGCTCTCAATCGAACAAACATGAATGTACAACTACGATGAGGTCAAATGAAGTTGCATAAACAATATGTGAACTCTTTGCATCTCATTATGACTAGCCTAGTATCAAATTGATTCTCTTGTGATGATCATTGCACATTAGCGAAACTGTGGAGTATTGTTTGACTGTAGTGTCAATGCTTAATGTGATGAGCTTACTTTGAACCATGCATGATAGATCCTAGAATTTTCCCCATTAGTCCAGTCAACTAAGTGATGCTATCTCTTGATATGATCTTAGGCAACTTCGAAGAGTGTGAACCAATTTGACATATACCTCTTTTGTGACCTACCTTGTGAGTGTGTGATTCTCTCTTGAACACCCATTGAGCCTTACCTTTCTTAATCCATCACCCATAATCCTCATGAAGTTGTGGTTAGCTGAATAACCAACTTAGTCCAAAAGCCTAAGTTGGGTGTGTGTTGAAAAGATAGGGGCAAGTTAAGAAGTGCAAGGGAAGTCTCCTCTTACACATGATTTTGAGAAAAATGGAACCCCTCCATATAAAAAAAAGAAGAAAAAGACAGAAAAGAAAACAAGGGTTTCATCTCCAAGGATTTGGACTTGGGTCTCTTGGATTCTTCATTCTTGGCCTGTAACAAGACTTATATCTTCATACCCATTTGAATGCAAGTTCATTTAGGTATAAATTTCTATCTCTTGATGTGTGGCTAAAAACCCCAATTCTTGGGGTATGATTTAGCGAATATGGATTATGATAATTGTTGGGTCTTGCTTTCTGATAGTTTAAATATAGTTTAATGGTGATTTCGTCTAGTAGTTGTGGTTGAATCTAATGGATTTGTAGTTGCAAATACAACTTCACTCATGTGTTTTTCGGCTTTCTCAAAAGAGAAGTCACGAACCCAAGACCACTAGATTGATGGCCTAAGTAGTGGGTCGACATGAGGCTCAGCCCGAGCGTGTGAGCCCTAGTCCCATATCCTAACACTCAGCTCGAGAGAGTGAGTGGGGTAAGGCGTAGGCTGGTCTTCATGCGGCAAGTGGGTGTCCGAGAGGAATCCATTTGAAACGGGTTAAGTTGCTCGAGAGAGAACTTATTTCCACATAAAGCTTAGCCTAGTCAGTATTACTCTATAAATTTTCTATCGAAAACATGTACCCAATACTTTAGATTAACCGGTGTTCCGGTCACATCCCTAGAATCCCCCTCTCATTGCTTAGATTTCTTTGTTGATTTTTCTACTTTTAACCTACTTGTGACAAGACCCCCAATTTGATATTTGACACTTTCGTGTCACCCCCTTGATTTTCTATGTTTTTACTCGTTAATGTCTTTAGCTACGACTAGTTGGAATGAAATTTTATTTTTCTATAAATTTTCATAACCACTCTCTTGGGATGATCTCAACCCTTGGTTGGGTTACTATACTATTGCACGATTGTAGAAACATGAACTGTAAGACGTGTCATTGATTACACAAACATTAAGGCAAGTCGGTGATATGAGAGTCCTTTCGGCGAATCACAGACAACCCCCGGTGAGAAAGTGTTTGTTCGCCGAAAGTTACAGTGCATAAGTCTCAGGGTGCAAATAAAAAGTGATAAATAGTACTTTCGGCGAGTCACCGAGTGCCTTCGGCGACCCATGGCTTCTCACCGAAGTTACAGATTCAAACATCCAGTTTTGATACGAAATGAAACGCGAGATGAAGCAAATCGGTGAACCGCCGGGTGATTTGGTGAGCTTGACTCAGCTTGCCGAGTGACCCAACGTGCTCATTTTCAACCCATCATCTCGAATTCAACTCCGCAAACCCCAACAATTGAATTCAAAGCATGCACTCATGAAATTTAACAAAGACCCATACTACCCATCACCCCGAAATACTCAGACTTCTCCCAGATTTGCCAAATTTGGCCATTTTGACGATATTTTCTCTTAAGAGTGGTGTCACCCTCTCTATCATTGCGCAAATTTTCGACATTTTAGCACAAACGTGGGCTACTCAGAATTCACCCAATCAATTGACCAAAATCAATCACAACCCAATGAGATTTCATAAAATTATAACCACAACAAATATGTGCATTTGACGATCAAAGCACTACGGACAAGATTTTCAATTTGAAATAGGCATGTAAATCATCTAATTCTAGTAGAGAGGCCCAACACACATCAATACGATACAATTATTGCGAAAGAGTTCAATATTTTCAACAATAAACTTGGGGTTTTAGGACTAACCTTCAATGCCGATTGAAATGCGATTGAAAAGCTAGGCGGAAAAGTATTCCAATTCCGAGCACAAATCAACTAACCAAAATGCTAGTAAAAGGGCTAAAATAAAGAAATACTACCTTAGTGTGAATTTAAGAGGTTTAAGAGCGAGGGAAAGTGAAGAATTCCAAATTTGAGGTTTCTTGGCCATTATAAACCATCCAAGTCGCGCTTGTTCGGCGACGTTAGTCGCACTTGCTGATTACTCGGCGATTCACTGAATGATCACTTGCCCCGCCGATTGCTAAATTTCTCTTAGTTTCTTGGGGGTCAAGACGGCGGTCAACATCGAGTTCGGCGACATGCCGAATTCTTTTGTAAGTCCGCCGAATTTTACACGCTCGGACTTAGCCTTGAATTGAAGCAAACGGCGGGTCAAGTAGTACACGCCGACCTCTTCAGCGATTCACCGACTAACAATTTTCGCGCCAATCTGTATTTTTCACCACTTTCCTCATTCAAACCTGCATCACTAACACACCATTATTTATAAAAGAAAACTAAAGCATTTAAAACCTTAGGTTGCCTCCCAAGAAGTGCCTTATTTAACGTCGTGGCACGACGCTAGTCCTTACTCACTCCCCATTGGTTAGGTTGGCCTTAGTGTTACTTGGTAGCCCCAATAGTTCGTTTGAGTGAAGAGGAGGCACCGTATAATTCAAGAGTGCCCTGATCAGCTGGATCGATCTAAAGTGAGAGCCAACCATTTGATTCAACACTTCAATACTCTCATTTATCTCTTCCAACATTCAATCTTGTCCGGTGATCTTTCGGAGAATGATTTGAAGTGTGTCCTCGACACGATTGTTCCCCTTGTATCTAGACTGCTTCCTCTTGTGAGGGGGTATGTACCTCCCTTAACTCATGCATTGGTTTTCCACCTCTGTTATTTTGGTGGACAACTCGTGCAGCTTAGTTACCAGTGCGGTTAACTCGTAGTCCCTCTCGACTCCTTGGCTCGTCTCATACCAGTTGTCACCATTTCCCTCAGCCATGCTCAGGGTTTCTTCATACAACAACTTAGAAAAAAAAAACAAAACTAAAAATAAAGTTAGTAAAACTACAACTAATAAAAACATAAATTCTACTTATCTAAAAATTCTTCAAATAACACCACTCCCCGGCAGCGCCGCCATTTTGCTGTTTGCGTAATCAATGACATGTCTTATAGTTCGGGAGTCTACGATCGTGCAATAGTATAGTAACCCAACCAAGGGTTGGGATTGTCCCAAGGGAGTGGTTTTGAGAAATTATAAAAAAATTAAATTTTGTTACAACTAGTCGTAGCTAAAGACATTAACGAGTAAAAACATAGTAAATTAAGGGGGTGACACGAAAGTGTCAAATATCAAATAGGGGTTTTTAACACAAGTAAGCAAAAAAATGCAAGATTAACAAGAAAATCTTACAATGAGAAAGGGATTCTTGGGATGTGCCTGGAATACGGGTTAATCTAAAGTATTGGGTACATGTTTTTGATAGAAAATTTATACAGTAATAGTGACTAGGCTAAGCTTTATGTGGAAATAAATTCTCTCTCGAGCAACTTACCCCGTTTCTAATGAGTTCCTCTCGGACACCTACTTGCCGCATGAAGACTAGCCTATGCCTTACCCCACTCACTCTCTCGAGCTGAGTGTTAGGATATGGGACTAGGGCTCACCCTCTCGGGCTGAGCCTCCTGTCGACCCACTCCTTAGGCCATCAATCTAGTGGTCATGGTTTCGCGACTTCTCTCTCGAGCAAGCCGAAAACACATGAGTGAACTTGTATTTGCAACTACAAATCTATTAGACTCAACCACAACTACTAAATGAAATCACCATTAAACTACATTTAAACTATCAACAAGCAAGACCCAATAATTATATTAACCCATATTCGCTAAATCACAACCCAAGAATTGGGGTTTTTAGCCACATCAAGAGATAGAAATTTATATGTAAATGAGCTTGCATTCAAATGGGTATGAAGATACAAGTCTTGTTACAGGCCAAGAATGAAGAATCTAAGAGACTCAATCCAAATCCTTGGAGATATAACCCTCTTTTTCTTCAAATCTTTAAAACCCTCTTAAACTTAGAACAAAAATATCAAAAGAAGTACTATTCTATATGAAAATTATATTATTGTTCGACCCTTAAAACTACAACTCTAACTAGTATTTATAGTTTCCACAGATTTGTGCTGCAACGAATCATTCGGCGTCGTTAGTCAGAATCGCCGATGAACTCGGCGATTGGCCCCTTCGTGTAGTTCATCGCCGTCTTGCACCAGCCTTCAACATCGTCGTGCTCTGAGTCAATGGGTGACATAGTACTGCTTTGCGCAACTGTTCGGCGATGCGCCGACTGCTTCCTTTTCTGCCGACTTGATCCTTTCCTTCAGGGCTTAGCACAGTGGAACAAAAGGCGAAGTAAGACCCTTCGGCGACTTGCCAAGTGGACTCGGTGATCCTCAGGTCTTCATTTCTTCGTTCTTTTCAGCCTCTTCGTTCCTTTTTGCGACGTAGTGTCCATGCTTTCCTTCAAACATCAAATACCTGAAACTTAAGGGTTTTCATCAGATATTAAGATAAAATAAGCATTTGAGGACATAATTTCTATTAAAATATAGCCCTAAATGAGTCCAATTTGTGGACTCATCACTAGGCCAAAGAGGCAGTCAACTAGGCGACCATAGGGCATAAGGGTGGCTTGCCCAATCCCTTGGGTGATCAACAACTCGTTGCCAAACATCCCCTCTAGGAACTAGGCCTCTATCACCCTATCATGCTAGCCTAGGCCACTGCTTGCACCCTAGGATTCCACCACGATCCATTAATGTTCTAAAACAATCCACACATCCACCTAAAGTCATGCTAACCCAAACATCAAGGCTCTAGTTTATCCTATCATTTTCTGAGTCGTTAACTATCCCACACTTAGGAACATTCGTCCTCGAATGAAACTTAAACACATTAAGGGAAAACGACTTGAGACTAGCAGCCCAACAAACATACACCATCATAATCCATGCACAAACTAAACGAAACATCAAATTTATCTCAACATGTATTCAGTGCATTCTACAAACTCATTAGGCACACATACTTCATCATTTCTTACTTTAAATGGAGGAACTACCTTCTCCGATCATAAGCATGCTCATAAATACAACATGAAGCCAAAAAATATTAATTTGCTCTCAAAAGCACACATAGGCACGATCATACATTCTCTTCTTGATTTCACGACAAACATCTCATACTAATTTCCCAACAACATGAGGGAAAATAGATGAATTACTCATTTTATCATTCTATCATAATCTCATCAAGAGCATGAATAACCTAAGGAAACCATGCAACACATAATCATGCATGACTCCAAAACATGAAATAATCTACTAAGAACACTAGGTCTCAATCTTGATTAGAAATAGAAGAAAGTGATAAGGATACCATAATTTTTCACTACCTCATAATCAACATACTATCCCCGACTCAAGGAAGAACTCATACTCATACTAGGCTAACATGCACACAACATAAGGACCTCAACATCACATTCTAAATCAAAGAAAACCATCACTTACCGGTGTCTTCACCCGGATGACTTCCCTTACTCTCTTAATCTTGAAGCACATAGAAATGATTCTTCTTGGGAGCATTAGGATCCGGTCCACTTTAAGATGCTTGTTGGCCTCTCTCCCCTTATCCATGAGTGTAGGACAATCTCTTATCTTATGTCCCTTCTTTCCACACCCAAAGCAACCATCTGTACCAGTGAGACACTTACCCAAATGGAGTTTTCCACAATTACCACATGTAAGCCTATCATAAGGAGAACCACCTCCACTTCCTCCTTGAGATTTAGGGTTAGATACCCCACCTTTGTTCACCATAGAAGAATCATAGAAGGAATTTTGGTTGATTGACCTCTTTTTGAACCTAGGTTGACCTTGATCATCGGATCTAGACCTCTTCAATTCCCTATTATTTTCATGGAGATTTTCATCCTCCATTTGCCTAGCATAAACCATAAGACGAGATATATCCATGTTATCATGAAGCATAGCCTAACGATATTCATTTCTCACCAAGCTAGACACACCCGTCAAGAACCTACACATTTCATCTCTAGGATCCGCAACCATAGAATACTTCTAAAAACTCATACCTCCTTCATGAAGGTTGATAAACTCTTCTACCTTTGCTTCCCGTTTCTCCGAAGGAAATAATCTATCGAGGAAAGCTCTCTCAAACACTTTCCAACCTATATAAACTACTCCTTCCGGCCTATTCCTCTTCCATTGAGTATGCCACACTTGTGCCATACCCTTCAACTGATAAGCGGCCAACTCCACTTTCTCCCTAGTAGTCACTCACATAGCATCTACAATCTTGTAAACCTAATCTAGGAACTATTGAATGTCTTCACCCACTTGAGAGCCAAAGAACTTAGGAGGATTCATTCAAGTGAAATCTCATAGCCTCGAAGCCATAGTGCTCTCATTAGGGTTCTCATGAGCTCTAGCATCCCTAGTCACTTCAGTCGTCAAAGCATGGGTCAAGGTTTGGAGAGGCTTCTTTATTTCCACATTGGTCATAGCTCCTTCATCAATAGGAACTTGAGGATCTTGATGGACTTCCTCATCTTGGGGGTGTCGCGACTCACACCGATGAACAAGACTCTACTAGACGTTGCTTGTGAGACGACATCCTAAAACTACCTTTCCAAAATCTTTGCTTTGATACCAGGTTTTCAAGACCTGAGCCTATGCCCCGGAAGCGACACGACATCAAGACTCCAAAGAGCCTCATACAAGCCTGATAGTTCATATCATTGCATCGATAATAGAATTTGTACGGAATTAAAACTTTTTATTTAAAAATCATACGATTCAAAACATACTAAACATTTAAAACATTGCAGCGGAAGTCTACCTGTCTCACATGGACATCTTACTAAAAACTTAGAAACCAACATCAGTAGGGTCACAACCCTTTTACACTTGAAAAGTCTAGAAAGGGTCTAATACAAAGAAGTAGAACAAAACATAAAGCTTCTGAAACGTGTCCCCAAATAATGAGGACATACCACTCTAACTTGGGAGTCTTAATCCAAGTCTTCACCAGAACTAGCGATTCACTTGTCGGAACCTACACTTGTAGACATAGAGAAAAATATGGAGTTAGTACACACAAATGTACTAAGTATGATGACCATGCGAAAACATGGTAAAACAGACATTTTGGCTTGGAAACAACGCATGATACAAATTTCAAGATATTTCATGAACATAAGAATAAGAGGCATCAAATACCAGTATTACCAAAAATCCAAGTCATTATGATCACATCTTCACCAAAGGTGAACTGACCATTCTCCTCATGCTCATTAAATGTCAAGACACAATACAAATACATATACATCCAGCGAGACATCATAATCATCTGAGGGTCCTATCTATAATAGCCCTAAGACACACTTAAGTACACTTAAGTAAGATATGAAGTCGCATCTCATACTACCTCTTCACATAACACCTAAGTGTTCCTCTAGGCCACCATAGATAAGACTCCTTCCATTTTGACATATCACGCTAAACAACTTATATCACTAACTCAAGTCAAACCTGCTTCATATCGTTTAGTCAACTACGACATACATCATATCATGGAAGACATACACCATTTCATATAGATATGTGAGACATACATCATATCATAGAAGACATAAGGCAACTTGCTTCATTTGTTCATTTACAACACATTCTTTCATTAGGAAGTAGAGATTCTCACTATAGCCCTCTTGAAGCCTACTCGTGCAAATGCATGGATAGCATCCCACACTACTATCCACGCGTCATAGAACTTCTCAAGAAACGATAATGGGTACCTCACATGATGGGAATAAGCATTTAACTGATATAGACTATGAGAGATAAATCATAGAATCCGGTGTCATATAACCCCACACCATAAAAATGTGATCAACTTGACTAGGGTCAATCGATGATTAGCCTAATGGATCCACTAGCTATCATAGGTGGGCACATAGTTAAGGGACAAATAGCTTGCTACATGACACCCCGCCTCGACTAACGTATGAGGATCCATCAAAAGGGATTGCTACTAGATACCCCACCTCAACTATCGTGAGAGCATCCATCCCACTCAATGACCTCTTGGTGCTTAGCCTTCATTCCCATAGAGCAGTTCATGTCATTTTTTCATTAAGGAACAAAGATTGTTACTAGATAACCCCGCCTCAACTAACCTATGGGTATCCATCTCATTCCAACTTTCATAAGTCCTTTGGGATAGAGAT
Source organism: Solanum gracilifrons (assembly GCA_029582605.1). Classification (NCBI taxonomy): domain Eukaryota; kingdom Viridiplantae; phylum Streptophyta; class Magnoliopsida; order Solanales; family Solanaceae; genus Solanum; species Solanum gracilifrons. The sequence goes on from JAJOOH010005872.1 coordinate 28,338, forward strand.
TGTTACTAGATAACCCCACATCACCTAACGTATGGGCATCCATCTCCAAGGATTGCTACTAGATACCCCACCTCAACTATCTTATGGGCATCCATCCTCTCCCAACATGTGGATAGCTCATAGATTCAAACATGAGAATAACCTTTCATATAAGAATCCCTTAACATGCTTTAGTGAAGAGTTGAGAATAACCTTTCAAATCAACACATCATAACATTCATGACCATATAACTTCATACATGCTTTCAAGAAAAGGAAACCTAAGTCTACCATTTCAAGATACATTAAAAAGGAAGAAAACCTTCCACATGCAAACATCTTCATTCATAAGGGCATAATTGAGAATGTCCGTTCAATACTAGCACACTTGCATTCTAGGAATAGACCACACACACATTCTTCATATCATGTTCATACTTATACTTGTCATATCACATTCATGCATCTATTCTTCACAATTAGGGTAATAAGAAAGACTCGTATCAATTTAATTACCATTATGTACATAGGAAGTAACCACCTCCACCATAAGTGGATCACACATCAATAGATCACACTTCTATATCAACATAAGCTAATTCATGAATTTTCCTTACAAGGCCATAATCAATACATCACCACATACCAAAAATTCTTCATAATTAGGCATGCATAATCATATTACTTCAATAAATTCATTCAATCTAAGCATATCATAATCACATGCTTGAACAATCCACAAACTCACTTCTTAGGGCACCATTGAAGACTTTAGGAAAACATGTGTTCTTTGAGAGGGTTTTTCATAAAACCACCATTCAACATTAATAAAACCACATTAATTCATAATAAATCCATATAAAACAATAAAAGTTTGAACCCACATTGAAGAGTGAAAGATCTAGGTTTTGATGTTTTGCAAGCTTTGAAAAACACTTTAATAGGACTCTAGGGTGAGAGATAACCCTAGATAAAGAGCCACCATAACTTAATCCGAATAAAACACAATAAATTTGAGAAGGAACGACCTTGAAATTGCTAAACCCTAGACTCTATCACTCCCTTCTTCTTCTTCTCTAATGGAGGGTTTCTAGTGTGAGAAAGTTTGAGAGGAGATGTGTTTATTTTAATTCTATTTGGAGGGGCTTAAATTGAAAGGAATTAGGTCATAATAAGATTATATAGTTTTTAGGAAAGGAATGGAATAGTGTAGGGTCAATTTTGGAAAAGAGCTAAGGACCCTTACAGTTTTGACTTAAAAGTTTTGCCCCTTTCCTTCTTAGTTCGCCCTTGGAACACTAGGGATCGCCAAGTGCACTAGGTGATTCGCCAAGTGCACTCTTGTCTTCCCTTTGTTCCAGTAGCTCACTAAATGGGGCTGGTAATAGGGCGATTGGAGGGGAGAAGGGCGACACGCCGATCAGCTTGACAAGCTGCCATTTAGCCCGCCCTTTGGTCCAGTAGCTAGGCCAAAGAGGCAGTCCACTAGGCGACCATAGGGCATAAGGGCGACTCGCCCAATCCCTTGGATGATGAATAGCCCATCGCCAAATATCTCCTCTAGGAACTAGGCCTCTATCACCCTATCATGCTAGCCTAGGCCCTTGCTTACATCCTAGGCTTCCACCATGATCCATTTATGTTTTAAAACAGTCCACACATCCACCTAAAGTCATGCTAACCCGAACGTCAAGTCTCTAGTTCATCCTATCATTTCCCGAGTTGTTAGAACTGTGAGGGTCAAAGGCATTGAGCCCCAGACTCCTCCTTTAGAGTCAGTCCCCATAGTAAGGGAATTTCTGGAAGTCTTTCCTGATGACTTACTCGGAATCCCTCCCGAACGGGAAATAGACTTCGGCATTGATCTTTTGCCGGATACACAACCCATTTCAAAATCTCCTTACCGGATGGCTCTAGCCAAATTAAAGGAATTGAAGGAACAACTCAAGGATTTGCTAGATAAGGGTTTTATTTAACCAAGCATATCTCCATGGGTTACCCCGGTATTGTTTGTGAAGAAGAAAGATGGTTTACTTCGGATGTTTATAGATTACTACCAATTGAACAAAGTCACTATAAAGAATAAATACCCACTCCCTAGGATTGAGGATTTGCTTGATCAACTCCAAAAGGCAAGTTACTTTTCGAAGGTTGACTTAAGGTCGGGTTATCACCAACTTAGGGTTAGAGGGATTGACATTCCTAAGATGGCTTTTCGTACAAGATATGGTCACTATGAATTCCTAGTTTTGTCTTTCGGTCTAACAAATTCCCCGACGACATTCATGGATCTTACGGATAGGATATTTAGGCAATATCTTGATTTGTTTGTGATCGTCTTTATTGACAATATTTTGATCTACACAAAGAGTGAGGGTTATCATATGCAGCATTTGAGGTTAGTGTTGCACGTCCTTAAGGACCACCAATTGTATGCTTAATTTAGCAAGTGTGAGTTTTGGCTAAGGTCGGTTGCTTTTTTGGGTCACATTGTATCGGGTGTGGATATATAGGTTGATCCGAAGAAAATGGATACGGTAAAAAATTATCCTAGACCCCTAAGTCCCACCGGTATTCGAAGCATTTTGGGTTTGGCCAGGTATTATAGGAGATTTGTGGAGGGCTTGTCATCTATTGCTTCTCCATTAACGGCCTTGACCCAAAAGAAGCCCAAATTTGAGTGGACGGGGGCTTGTGAAAAGAGCTTCCAAGATTTGAAGGATAGACTCACCTCCGCTTTGGTATTGACCTTGCCGGAAGGTACCGACAAATTCGTTGTTTATTGTAATGCTCTGAGTATAGGGTTGGTGTGTGTTCTCATGCAACACGGTAAAGTACTTTCCTATGCTTCAAGGCAACTTAATACGCATGAAAAGAATTACCCAACGCATGATCTCGAACTAGCGGCGGTAGTTTTTGCCTTGAAAATATGGAGACACTAACTTTTTGGGGTGCATGTAGACGTGTTTACCAACCACAAGAGTCTTCAATATGTGTTTAGCCAAAAATACTTGAATCTTCGACAAAGAAGGTGGTTAGAACTTTTGAAGGATTATGATATGAGTGTCCTTTACCACCCCGACAAGGCAAATGTGGTTGCAGACGCCCTAAGTATATTATGCATGGGTAGTGTGGCTCATGTAGAAGATGAGAAGAAGGAATTGGTTCGCGATGTGCATAGGTTGATCCGGTTAGGTGTCCAACTAGTGGATTCCACCAAGGGTGGAGTCATAGTTTGTCATAGATCCGAATAGTCCTTCGTTAATGATGTTAAGTCTAAGCAATACCTTGATCCTATGTTAATGGAGTTGAAAGAGTCGGTTCTCAACAAGGTCGTTGAGGCTTTCTCCCAAGGGTGAGATAGGGTGCTTAGGTACCAAGGTAGATTATGTGTTCTGGATGTTGATGGATTAAGGGAGAAAATTTTAGAAGAGGCTCATGGTTCGCGGTATTCTATTCATCTGGGAGCCACCAAGATGTACCGTGATCTATCCGAATTGTCAACAAGTCAAGGCCGAACATTAAAAACCCGAAGGTTTGTCCCAATATATAAAAATTCCTACTTGGAAGTGGGAGGATGTTAATATGGACTTTGTGGTGGGGTTGCCTCGTACTCGAAGGCAACATGATTCTATTTGGGTCATTATTGATAGATTGACTAAATCATCCCACTTTATTCCGGTTAAGACTTTGTTTTTGGCAGAAGACTATCCAAGTTTTATATAAATGAAATTATGAAGTTGCAAGGGGTTCCCTTATCTATCATATCAGATTGGGGTGCCCAATTTACTTCACATTTTCGGAAGGCATTCCAAAAAGGGCTCGGTACCAATGTTAAGCTTAGTACCACACTCCACCTTCAAACGGATGGTCAAGCAGAACGCACCATTCAAACCTTAAAGGACATGTTGAGGGCATGTGTGATAGATTTCAAGGGTAGTTGGGATGATCATCTTCCTTTGATTGAATATGCCTACAACAATAGTTACCACTCATGCATCACCATGGCTCCATTTGAAGCACTTTATGGTAGAAGATGTAGGTCACCGGTGGGTTGGTTTGAAGTAGGTGAGTTTTCTCTAATAGACCTTGATAAGTCCACAAATTGGACTCATATAGAGCTTTATTTTAATAGAAATACTGTCCTTGAATGCTTGTTTTATCTCAATACCTGATTCAAATGCTGAAGTTTCAGATATTTGAAGTTTTAGTGGAAGCATAGAAACTTAGGCGCAAAACGGAGCAAACAGAGCTGAAAAGAACAAGAAATGGAATCCTGCAGATCGCCGAGTTCAACTTGGCGAGTCACCGAAATGACATGAAACGCCCTTCGTTCTAGTACACGAAGCCTTGAAGGAAGTGGATCAAAAGGCGAGGAAAAGAGCAGTCGGCGAGTCACCGATCAGTTCCGCGAAGCAGTACTGTACCGCCCAATGATCCAGAATGCGAGGATGCCTAAGGCAAGACACTGAAGGTGATGAGCTGACCAAAAGGTGGATCATCGACTTCATTGGCGGTCTTGACTAATGTCACCGACCAATCCTCCGCATCACAATCTATGAAAACTATAAATACTTGTTAGAATTGTAGTGTTAGTGTGGAACAATTATTATTATTATTTTCACTTTAGAACATACTTTAAGCTGATATTTTTCTCTCAAGTTTGGAGAGGGTTTTGTGGAGACTTGAAGAAAGGAGTTCTTCTTCCCCAAGTTGAAAGTGGGTCTTCTCTATTCATTTTCCTTTGCTTAATTTAAGGTTTAATTTCTTATACCCAGTTGATTTCATTATCATGTTAGGTATAATTTCTTATTTCTTGATGAGTGGCTAAAAACCCCCATTCTTAGGGTGTGACTTAGCAAATATGGGTTGATATTTTTATTGGGTCTTGCTTGCTGATAGGTTAAATGTATTTTAATAGTGATTTCACGTAGTGGTTGTGGTTTAATCTAAAGGGTTTGTAGTTGCAAATACAAAGCCACCCATGTGTTTTTGGCTTGCCCGAGAGGGAGGTCGCAAAACCAAAACCACTAGACTGATGGCCTAAGGAGTGGGTCGACATGAGGTTCAGCCCGAGAGGGTGATCCCTAGTCCCATATCCTAACACTTAGCTCGAGAGAGTGAGTGGGGTAAGGCGTAGGTTGGTCTTCATGCGGCAAATGGGTGTCCGAGAGGAACGCATTTGAAACGGGGTAATTTACCCGTAAGGGAACTTAATTCCATTTAAAGGTTAGCCTAGTCACTATTTTTTTTCAAATTTGCTATCAAAAGCATGTACCTAACAATTTATCTCAATTTATATTGCGGTCACATCTCAAAAACCTTTCCCCATACTTTATTTTCTTGTTTAATTTGCTGTTTCACTACTTGTTACAAAACTCCCTTTGTTATTTGACACTTTTGTGTTGCCCACTTTAATTTACAATGTTTTATATCGCAAGCGTCTTTATCTACGACTAGTTAGAATGTACATTCTATTTTTCTATCAATTCTCATAACCGCTCCCTTGGGACACGACCCCAACCCTTGGTTGGGTTACTATATTATCAAGGTTCGTAGACACTCATACCGTAGGATAGTGTCATTGGTCACGATAAGCCTCAAAATGGTGCCGCTGCCGAGGAGTGGTGTTATTTGAAAATATTTCAATTTGTAGAATTTTTTTTGTTCTTCTTAGTTGTAGTTTACTAACTTAACTTGTAGTTTTGTTTTCTTGTCTTTGTGTAAGCAAAGGAAGTGAGTATGACGAGCAACACTCGAGAGCTAATGGATTTTCTTCCATTAGAGGTAATGATATTTCGAGAGCATATTCTCACCTTCAAGCAATTGGAGGGTGAACAGATCCAAAAGTTATGGGCAAGGTTTAATGAACTGATCAATCAATGCCCAAATCATGACATTCCCGACATAGCTCTTCTTGACTGTTTGTACAGAAGTCTTGGTTCTGGAATCAAGAGGTTGGTCGACCAACTTGTTTCAGGAGGAATTGCGAATTAGCCATATGTGATAGCAGCTCAACTACTTAATCAAATGGTTGAAACAAACAAAGAAGTAGAAAATGACTTCATGTTGGACGCCCTAATGGCTCAGATGGATGAGTTGGCTAAAAAGATGGCGAAGATTGAAATTCAGTGCAAAAAGAAGGATAAATACATCCCTCCTCACGAGCGAAGAAGTCTCAAGGATAATGAGGTTAAATGCCTTGAGGGAATGCTCTCAATCATTTTCCACAAGGTGACTGAGCAAGATAGAGAGCTGAAAGGAATGAGGAAGACATTCAACGAATGAAGTAGATTATTTGGTCTCATTCCAGAGCTGTCCAGCTACTTGAGAACCTCATGGGCTATGCGTTGCACGATCTCCACCTGCAAAAAAATAGGGGATTGCCTAGTAATACCATGGCTAACCCCAAAAATGAAGTTTAAGTGTTGACTTACGTCGTGCCACGACGTTAACTAAGGCGCTCTTTGGGAGGCAACCCAAAACCTTTACGAGCTTTAGTTTTATTCTAGAAATAATGGTGTATTAATTTCGTAGGAGAAAACGTGGAGAATGATTGAAAAATGTGGATTGGTAATTGATAGTCCCATTCGGTGAGTAATCGAACTATTCAGCGACTTCGATCTAGACCGCCGGTAGACTCAAGATGAAGCTACGGTCTGTAACAATCGGCGGCGAGGGCAATCAGTTGGCGTAACGCTGAATCATTCAGCCGTACAAACTAATATCGACGAATGAGCAACAACTAGACAATTTTTAAAGGCCAATAGTTTCAAAAATGGAAAAATGTTCATTTTCCACTTAATTTTTACTGTCGAAAAACCGTACCTAGTAAGTAATTTTCATTATCTGTACACTCATGGTATTTTAATTGTCGATTAGTGCTAAAGCGTGGGATTACATTGCTTACTAGCATTTCAACACAGTTCAAGCACCATAAAAGGTTGGTTTCTCCCAAATCCCAAAACTACTAAAATTTTGTTCTCTTATTAAATTAAAACTAGTTGGGTTGAC